>CAUYON010151529.1:0-57664 GCA_963573935.1 Arctocebus calabarensis | reverse complement strand
TTATATAGTGATCAAGAAAATGCCATGAAGGCTATCTGTAACAGTACGATCAAAACATTTCTGAATGTATATGAATCGTGCCCTATGATTGCACCAATGTACAGAATTATGATTCAATAAAATTATAAAAAAAAAAGAAATAATGATTAACATTTCTTTGAGCACAACTTCTCTATCTAGATATATGCCTAAATAAAACTTGTATTTTATGCTATTGTAGACTGTCAATTGCTATTAAATTGGTAGAAAAATACAAACTTTCTTAGCTTTTGTTTCCACTTCAATAATTAAGAGGATAGTAATACATACTGCATAGAAGTTGCACATATGGGGGTGATTTTACTAAATGGGAAAGGAGATAGAGAAAAAAATTCCAGGTAGAGGAAATATTAGCAAATGCACATAATCGTACACATATATTTATCATGATCCAATGTATAGCCAATGTACATTAATATAAATTGATCATGTTAAATAATCTGGTGTTAGATAATGAAGAGCTTTGGATGTTACAAAATTTTTTTAAGAATATTAACGTCATCAAGGACATTTTGAAGATTTATTTGCTCTCTAGTACTCTTTCTGCACCTTTGATTTTTTTCCCTTTCCCAAATTATGAAATGCAATCTTGTGCTCATTTTTCCCTTGATGCTCCATCCTTTCAAAACACCTAGCACGTTTCATGCAATTGAGAGTTTAGATCTATTTCCACAGAATTTTTATATTGGGAATTTTCACAAAGGCAAATGTGTTTAGTTGTGACCCTCAGGTTGGGTAAATACATAACTAGATCTAACCCTAAATGAGGCAGACTTTTTGAAATCAGAAGTATTCCCTTACTTATCTTGTAGGGAAAAATTCAGGGTTTCAAGTCTACAAGCATTTTCATACTCTTCCTCTAACTATAAACTTCCAGAAGACATTTTGCCTCTTTTATTATTTAATGTCTTGAATTATCTCTCTCGGTAGTTCACATTCTGGGGCAATATCAACTATCAGTGACTGAGTTACCGGGATGAATTACTTGCTAGTTAAAAATGCCAAGACTATCGCAGACATCCAATCATTAATATGCTGAGAGCCATGGTAATGGAAATACATCCAATTCTATACAAATCTCTTGGCAGAATTAGCAGCAGGAAAAAAAATGGAAATATATTTTTCAACTGGCCTGTAAGAATTACTAGTATATCTCCCAGAGGAAGCCATTTGTTGATCCAAGTAAACTTTGAGTGCTGTGGAGTGAAAATCCACTGCTCTCTCCTTTCATACACACAGGGTAGTAAAATAATAATGGAGAATAACGGGGAAGGGAAGTAAAAACTGGGGCATCCCAACGCAGATAAAATATTAAATTTTGAGGTTGAGGGGATAGTGCAAGAGGTAAGACTTTCACAATAGAGTTAGAGACTTCGGTTATCACATCAAAGCTCTCACTTTGAACTGGGTTTCATCCTCCATCCCCACAAGGGTGTGCCAACTAAAGCTTTGTTGTCTTTTTCCATGAGGGGAGCATTGTGCTCTGCTTCCATGGGTGGCCTAAAGAATAACACAGATTCTACATGCTCTTAAATCCACATAGTCAGGTAAGCAGCAATGTTCTACTCAACAATATATGCTTATTAAGCACCCACTCTGTGCCATACTACTTTTCCTAGTGATGGTGACACCTTGGTAAGGAAGATGACATAAACAAACAAATGAACATGCTGTGTTTAAAATATAATAATTCAGGTAGTTTTGAGTGCTGTAGGATGCAATAGCTATGAATAGATATTTCTACCATACTAAATTGAATCCTATCAGGAAAGTACTTGCAGGATTATAGGTCAGGAAGAAACATACTTGATGCGAGTTCCCAATGTCTTTAACAGAGACAATGCGACCACCTAGATTGAGAGCAGCAACAGTAGCACAGTGTTCTTCTCTCTTTCCTTACAGGGGCATTTGGGACTTTTGTGAACAAATAGGGTTTTACTGGCATTAAGAAAGGACCTAGTTCCCTTAAGGTGTTTTTAAATGTTTTTATAAGGGATTTCCACTTTATTTTGGAAAAGCTCACACTAGCAACGACAGTGTTTTTATACAAAAGCAATATTATAAACTCTAGGCTTTCTGGATTCCTAGACCAAATACAGATTCAGAAAGGACATACCTTAAGTCAAGGAGCAAAATTTGGTGTGCTTAGTCTATCTGATTATCATACACTTTAGTCAGAAGCGCACAACATTGAGTTATTTCTCACAGCCTGTATCTTGACCCCCTCTCTTTTACCTTGAGTGAAGATCTCATATGACTTTTCTATGTTTACCACCACATCTGTTGGAGTGCCTATTTTATTTATTTATTTATTTATTTTTTGTTGCAGTTTTTGGCCGGGGTCGGGTTTGAACCCGCCACCTCTGGTATATGGGGCTGGCACCCTACTCCTTGTGCCACAGGTGCCACCCAAAGATTGCCTATTTTAGCTTTTGTAGGGCCAGGCTTTGTAACAAAAGGATGAGGAACTGAGTCCTGGTTACTATCCAAGATCAGCCAAAGAACATAAGACACCATGACACCGTTACATCTTCTGCCCTTTCTTAAATTCTCCATCTATTTCCTTATACAAATATTTATTGAATATCTATGAGTGCCATGTATGGGGCTAGAAAGGGAAAGATCACTTGTTTCCTTTTGAAAGTCATATTCAGATGACAAAATAATCTTATGTAGTTAAGCCCAAGGGGTAAATATTCACTGTAAACAATTATGCCAAATGCCAGGAAATAAACACTCAAAACAAAGGGCATTTACCCTCTCCATAAAAGTGGTGAAATAGCTAACTTAAGTAGTCACAGAAAATCAAAGATTAAACATGTATTACAGCATACAGCAGCAGTTTTAAATAAGCTTTCTGCCTGATAGATGGTGTGGCCTGTGTTTCAGCTATGGATGATATAGCCAATTACAAAATGATATACTTTATATCAATGATAACAAATTGTTAAGACTTTACTGAAAATTGCTTTATGAGCAACTATGTAGAGTGATAAATCATCATTACTCATCATCCAATACCACTCAAGAACACTAGCAAGCTTCCTGAGAGCTCTGTGGAATTTTTCCCCTTTATAATTAACCCTCATTAGAAGATTGCAGTTGTTTTTTTTTTTTTCAGAATGATCATCAATGACACAAATGTAGCTAAGAACAGCTGCGACACAGGTGTTTGATGTTTGGTTTATTAGGAATACTTCATCACTCATGAAGTAACTATATCATTTTTTTTTACTCATTCTGTTGCATTAAATAGAGAAATACTCTTAGATTTATCACTTTGAAGTTATTAGGGGAAATACCAAAGGAAAAGGAATTTTCCCACTGGAATAATAAAATCTGTTCTGATGTTTTAAGAAATAATGTTTTACTTTAACATTTAAAATTGCTGCATTAGAGCACACTAAAGGGGAACACGAATTGGCTGATATGGCTCCCACTGGTCAAACTGGGACAATTTGAACATCAAAAAGAACAATAATGATAATGATTTACCTTATATAGAATATGAAGAAGAACACCTGAGTTCCCAGTAATAATCAAAGAAAGAGAAAAAGGATTTAGCTAATAAATTTAGATATAACAATGCCATTAGAGTCACCAATGACCTTTAGAACTACTGATACAATTATTAATTTAGACAAGAATTATCAACAGATGCTAAAACCATTAATTGAAATGTTATAGGAAGAGAAGAGATTAATATGTTCTCACAGCATGAAGCCACACATTTCTTATTAATTGCAATGAGAAAAATTCCTCTATAATGAAGAGAGCTGGAAAACATCATTTCACTCCATCTTCAAACAGCATAATTATAACAGGACAGAATAACATTTACATGTTTTCCGATACACTGTAATGAAATGCACATATAGTATATTTCTAGAATTCTTATGATGCAAAGTGTAATTTGAATTAAATCATGAGGAAACATTTAGATTAATCAGAATGTAGGTCATTCTTTAAGACATCTGACCTGGACTTTAAAATATCACCATCATGAAAGAGAAAAAGAATGGTGGGAGCTTTTTAAATTAAAGGAAATTAAAGAGACACTACAACCAAATGCAATAAATAATCCTTCGTTAGATCTTGAAGCATAAACAGAAATCTGTAAAAGAGCATTCGGGGAAATTTGGGGAAATTTGAATATGGACGGTATGTTGGCTATAATTGTATCATTATTAAAATTCCTGGGTGTGATAATAGTATTGGCTTATGTAGGAGGGTTTCTTTATTCTTGGGAGATACAAAATGAAGTATTTATGATATAGTGTCATCATGTCTACAATTTAATTTCAAGTATTTAAGCAAATATAGGCATAGATCTAGCAAATGTTCTTAAATGTTTTCACATCATCATCTTTTGATGAAAGTATTTATTATTATGTTGTGGCACTATCAGATTTTTGTTGGTTATGAAATTCAGTTTTAAAATAGATCATCCATTTTCCATACAATAAATGAATTATGAAATGAGAAAAGGTAGTTTCATTTTGTATTTGAATATTAATGAGCAAATTAACCATGTCCAGTATTCCATAGTAATCAAAAAGTGGAAAACTTTTTAGAAAAGTAAAGAGAATATAAACAGACTTAAGGAAGTGAGAGGAATACTATCCAGAGAAAAAGAAAGAAACTTGCAATGACTATTCTCATTTTGTTATACTCTATGAAAATAAGCATTTTTGCATGCATTATTCACTACTTTATTGAACAATAATGAATAGTGATGCTACGATTTGGAGTTAAATGGATATTTAAAAGGATGAGAGGTTGTACTAAGTGCCTTTATACAAACTATGTCATTTAAATTTATATAGCAGAGACAAAGGAGTGAGAGAGAGAAAGAGAGAGAGAGAGAGACCCCCATTTTACACAGGATGGAATGGGGAGTCAATTACTTGCCGAGAGATACTGTATCAACAGTTTGAGTCTACTTCTATTCACTCCTATGGCTTATATATCAGATAAACTGCCCTCTAATTACCATCTAGTCTTTTCCTTTCAAAATATAGAAAATGAAGCAGAGGTCTGAGTCTATCTGTATTAAAGTAATATAAATAGTTAATTGTCAAACAAAATTGATGTCCTATTTTCTTTACCCTTGCCTATAGAGAACATACAATTCTGCTAGTCATTGCTAATAAGGAAGATTATATATTACAGAGAAAACAGCTCTGGCTTTAGAGTTAAATATACTTGGGTTCAAATCTTAACTCTGTTCTTACTATCATATAGTTGTTACGTATTTGTTAAATGAATGACTATTTTACATATATCTCATAAGTGTTTCTTTTTTCTAGATGAGCATACTGACTTTATGGCTTTATTGCAGGATTTAAAGACTCATGGTTGTCCTAGTATATCTATTAGTGTTGAGTCTACCCCTTGCGGCAAAGAAAAAAAAATCGATGCTTTTCTATTTTTACTATTAAAGATATCTGAATAAAATACCTTGGAAAGATGAAAAGGGCAAAATATTCTTTCTCTAAAGTGATATTCCTCTAAGATTCCCCTCTCATAAGCTTTTCCATTTAAGTCTTCAAATTCATATCATATAGCATTTGTGCCATATATAGCAAATGACTACTGGTAGCTGAATCCCTTTCTTCTGGGGCCCGTGTGAAATATATCCTCTCCATGTACTTGAACACAAATATAAACATTTGACTAGTTCTTGTTAATGTGAGTGGGCCAGGATGGCGGGTGTCGGTGTGACACACATTAGCTCATCTTATCACCTACATCAATTAGCACTAAAACGCTTCAGAAAGATCTTCCTTTAACGAAGTCCCTTGAGTAATTTCAATGAGAAAATCTCTCCTGATTGTTATTGGAAATAAAATAAATCTGTATTTCTTGATTTTATAAAATATGGTTTTTTGGTGGTGGGTATTTTGATACAGTTTCTAAGTTTGCCTTTACCATATTTGGATCAGGGCAGCTGAGGCTACTCATATTATTTTAGAACTTTGTTGCTCCCTTTGAACTTCTCTATATCCTCTATCCTCTCTATCCTAATTACAAAATTTCAGGTCATTGAGAAAGTGAAACCAAATCCATAACTTCAGTTGCTTCTTTTCCTGTCCCTTGCTTGTCATTGAAATGAAGATAGGTATCTTTTTGATATGATTGAATTCCTTTCTTTTGATATGTACCTAGCAGCAGGATTGCTGAATCCTGTAGCAGTTGTATTTTTAGTTTTATCAGGCACCCCCATACTGTTCTCCATAGTAGTTAAACTAATGTACATTCCAGCCAACAGCATACTAGGGTTCTCCTTTATCCACGTCCTCCTCTGCATTCGTTGTTGCTTCCCTTTTTGTAAAAGCCATTTTAAATGCAGTAAGATTATATCTCATTGTGGTTTTAATCTGCATTTCTCTGATGACTAAGGATATTGAGCATTTTTTCATATACTTGTTGGCCAATTGTCTTCTTTTGAGAAACGTTTGCTCAGTTCCTTTGATCATTTTGCAACCATGTGGTTTGATATTTTCCTATTGAGTTGTTGAAGCTCCTTGTATATTCTTGTTATAAACCTTTGCCAGATGGGTTGTTTGCAATTATTATTTTTCCCATTCTATGAGTTGTCTCTTCACTTTGTTGATGTTTTTTGCCATGTAGAAGTTTTTGATCTTATAGTTATCCAGTCTGTTTTATAGTGTGATAATTTAGCTCTATTGAGTTTAAGAAAATGAGGTTTTTATGGTGGCACCTGTGGCTCAAGGAGTAAGGTGCAGGCCCCATATACCAGAGGTGGCAGGTTCAAACCTGACCTCAGCCAAAAACTGGAAAAGAAAAGAAAATAAGATTTGAATGTTTTTATAATTTTAATTGTAAATTGTAAATTGACAAGTTATAATTGTGTGTATTTATTCTATATAAAGTGATGGTATGATTTATGGATACAATGTGAAATAATTAAGTCAGACTAATTAGCATATCCATCACCACAAACACTTATTTTTTTTGTAGTGAGAACATTTGAAATTTACTCTGTTAGTGATGTATAAATATGCAATATATTATTATTGACTAGAGTTTGCAATTTTGTTTATCTTCTGTGTTGCTTTTGAGTGTGCTACTGGTTATATATTTTTTAAACTTTGAAATTGTTTTGTAAAAATAGAAGTAAAAGATCTCTGAAGAAATTGGAGAAAATAATTTTCATTTATTAGAGTGAATTCATTCATTACTTGTTGTAACTATAATATTTATTATAATCTCTGATGGCCTCCCAATTTATGAGGAAAAACCCCACAGACCACGTAGTAGGTTAAATTAGAGAAGCAGGAAGTTGATTGTGTATTTTTATTTCTCTTCTTTCAAAGTCCTTCGCTCTCAGCATTAACAGGCAGCCCCATCCTATAACCTCCCAACCCACTTCACCCTCACTGAAGGTAGACATCACTCTTTTCTCACTTCTTTGTACCTGTCTAAACATATGAACATAGAATGTTTTATATTCTCTTATGTTAATTTGAAAAGGATGGTCTTTTTTCTATGAATTCATGACTTGTTTCCTTTTCTTTGCGCTTTTTCTATGATTTCCACTTTACCCATTTTTCCTGAACCAAAATAGTTTTTCTTTCCTTGAAATTTTATCTTAACGATTGTTTCTTTGTTTCTTACACATATTTAAGATGTGTTACATGATGTTTGGACATATTTATTAACTATTTCTAAGGATGAACATATATTTTATAAAACTGAGATACCATTTAAATTTTCTTGGACTAGATTTTTAAATATTTAACCAACATTTACTGGAAATGTTTATTCACCAGCAAAATTTTATAGATTTTATTTATTTGGGGGGATGTATTTAATTTCATTTTCTTTATAGAACAGATAAACATATTCAAAGGAAGTAACACAGCTATGATTTAAAAAAATTAAAATTAAAAAAAAAAGAAAATAAAGGTAGTCAGAGTATGATATCAGAAAAATGGCCATAAGATTTCATGCTTCATACACCCACAGAAACATCAATTTTGACAATCATTCACAGATAAAAATACCTCTGTAGGAACCCAGGAGTCTAGTAGAGAAATTCCAGGACTCTGTTGAACCAAAAAAAAAAAAAAAGAAAGAAAGAAAGAAAGAAAGAAAAGATAAAACCACCACCTCTCTATCCTTGAAGAAAAACTTCTCCAAAGAAGACAGGCACACGGCCAGCAGATACATGAAAAAATGCTCACCATCCTTAATCATCAGAGAAATGCAAATCAAAAGTACTCTCAGATATCATCTAACTCCAGTAACTTTAGCCCACATGACAAAATCCCAAAACCAGAGATGTTGGCGTGGATGTGGAGAAAAGGGAATACTTTTACACTGCTGGTGGGAATGCACACTAATACGATCCTTTTGGAAGGATGTTTGGAGAATACTTAGAGATCTAAAAATAGACCTTCCATTCGACCCTATAATTCCTTTACTAGGTATATACCCAGAAGACCAAAATCACACTACAATGAAGACATCTGTACCAGAATGTTTATTGCAGCCCAATTCATAATTGCTAAGTCATGGAAGAAGTCCAAGTGCCCATCGACCCACGAATGGATTAATAAACTTTGGTACATGTACAGCATGGAATATTATGCAGCCTTAAAGAAAGATGGAGACTATATCTCTTTTGTGTTCACATGGATGGAGCTGGAACATATTCTTCTTAGCAAAGCATCTCAATAATGGAAGAAAAAATATCCAATGTACTCAGCCCTACTATGAAGCTAATTTAAAGGTTTCATATGAAGGCTATAACCCAACTATAGCACAAGACTATGGGAAGGGAAGAGAGGGGGGAGGTTTGGGTGGAGGGAGAGTAATTGGTGGGGCCATGCCTATGGTGCATCTTAGAGGGGTACAGGCGGAACTTACTACATGCAGAATACAAATGTCTTCATACAATAACTAAGAAAATGCCATGAAGGCTAAGTTGAGCAGTTTGATGAAAACATTTCAGATTGTATATGAAACCAGCACATTGTGCCCCTTGATTGCACTAGTGTACACAGCTATGATTTAATAAAAAAAAGAATAAATAAATAAAAAAGAAAAAACCACAATTAACAACAAAAGCAACTGAATGGCAGGATTTTCTTTTTTATAGCTGAATAATATTCCATTATCTATATATATTACATTTTATTTTTTGCTGTTATTTATTTTTTATAATATAATGATGACAGGCTATTCCTAAGACAGGTTCTTTGCTAACAGAAAAAAAATATATATTGCTTGCACCCAGACTAGGACCAACTCCATAGGAAGTGTCTTTGTACTACATTTTAAAATCTATTCATTCATTGATGAATACTTAGATTCTATTCACATCTTGACTATTGAACTTGAGTGCAGGTATCTCTTAGAGATCTTAATTTCAATTCCCTTATATAGATATGTAGCTGTAGAATTGATGGGTCAAATGATAGAGTTCTATTTTTATTTTTTTCAGGAATTTCCATGCTGTTTTTCATAATGAATGATCTAATTTATATTCCCATTGACAGAGTTCAAGGGGTTCTTTTTCTCCACATCTTCATCAACATTTTTTTAAAGTTTGAGAATAGCCATAATAACAGATGTGAAGTGATATTTTATGGTGGTTTTTATTTGTATTTTCCTGATGAATAGTGATGTTGAATAACTTTTCATACACCTGTTGGCCATGTTTCTGCCTTCTTTGAAAAAATATCTGTTCAGATCTTATGTTCATTTTTCATTTTTTTTTTTGCAAATGGATTGTATGAATTTTTTACATCTTTTAGATATTAGCCCTGTTATCATATATATGGGTTGCAAATATTTTCTCCCATACTGTAAATTGCATTTTAATTTTGTTGTTTTTTTTCTTTCCTATGCAGAAGTTTTTTAGTTTGATGTCCCACTTGTTTATTCTTGCTTTTGTTTGCTACACCTTTGGTTTAATAACCAAAAAATTGCTGTCAATATTTGTTCCCTATATTTTCTTCTAGGAGTTTTAAATTTAAATCTTTAACCCATTTGAACTTGATTTTTGTGCAGGGTATAAGTTAAGGATCTACTTTTATTCTTTTAAATGTGGACATCAAGTTTTCACAAGACCATTTATTGAAGGGACTGTTCTTTCTACATTGTATGCTCTTGGCATATTTGTGGAGGATTGGCTGACATTGTATGCATGGGTTTATTTCTGAGGTGTATGTTCATTCCTTTGGCCTATGAATCTATTTGCATGCTAGTCCTATATTGTTTTGAGTACTATGATTTTGTAATATAATTTAGAATTAGGAAGTGTGATGCCTCTAGCCTTGTTCCTGTTTCTCAAGATTGCTTTGGCTATTTAGATATTTTTATGGTTATGTGCAAAATTTAGAATTGCTTTATCTATTTATGGGAAAAATGTAATTGGATTTTTTTAACGTCATTGGAATTTTGATAGGAACTATTGACACTGTAGATAATTTTAATAGTATATTCATAATACATATATATACCAATATTAATTCCTCCAATCCATAAACATAGAATATCTTTTCATTTATTATTGTCTTAATTTCTTTCATTGATAAGTACAAATGGCCAACAGGTATAAGAAGGGTGCTCAATGTCACTAATCATTTGGGAAACACAAATCAAAATTTTAGAGATATCACTTCGTACTTATTAGTGGCAATTATCAAAGGCACAAAAGGTAACAAATGTTGATGAAGAAATGGAGAAAAGGGAACCCTTGTACACTATTGGTTGGAAGGTAAATTGTTATAGCCATTGTGAAAACAGTATGGAGGTTCTTCAAAAATTAAAAATTGAACTATAATATGATCCAGAAATCCCAATTGTGGTTTTATGCCAGAAGGAAATAAAATCATTATCTCTAAGAATTACCTGTATCCCCATGTTTATTGCAGCATTATTCATAATATTTGGGACATGTTGATTATCCTGGAAAAATTTATGCAAAGTGAAATAAGTAGACACGGAAATATTGCATGGTATTACTTATATGTTAAATTAGAAAATGTGAAACTTAGTGAAGCAAAAGACAATGGCAGTTGTCAAAGGTTGGGAGATTTTAAAAATGAGGAAATGGGGGAAAAAAGAAGAAATGAGGAAATGTTGGTGAAATTGTACAACTTCCTTGATATAAAATGAATAAATTCTTGGTATCCAATATATACCATGTTAACTATATTTAATAATAATAATATAGTATAGACTTAAAATTTGCTAAGACAGTAGATCTTACGTGTTCTCATCACAAAGAAAAAAGGTAACTATGAAAAATAATCAATGCATTAATTAATTTGATTGTGGGAATCACTGTACAAGGTATAATTATATCAAAACATCATATTTTATAACTTAAATCTACATAACTTTAAAATTTTTCATACATGCCTTAATTAAGAAGAAAAAATAAGAAGAAATGTAAAACATCATCATGGTTTAAATATTGAATATATAAGATAAAACATTAAAAGTTAGAAAAGAAAATTTTACCTACCACCATTCTCAATTTTTCTAAAGAAAATTTTTGTTTGTGTTTATTTCACTATTTTATATATATAAATCATACTATGTACATAAACATTTCACATATATATGTTTTAAATTAAAGTTAGAGTATACTATAGATTATCCCATCTTTTCCATTTTTTACTTAAGGTGAAGAGTAGATCTTTCCATTTTAGCACAAACAAATATATTTAATTCTTCTTAATCACTATCTAATATTCTATTGAATATATATGCTATGATTTATTTATTTATCTCCTATAAATGGGCTTAGTTTGTTTCCTGTGATTTGATAAGACATGAACATGTTTCCTTAGATCCTGTAAAATTTTTCCATAGAATAAATTCCTTCCAATAGTAATATTCAATGAAATGATATGCTTATTAATAGTGTAATATATACTTTTAAATTTCCCTGCAAAAGTTTACACCAATTAACAGAACAGTGTTAGAAAGGGCCTATTACTGACCCTTAAATGCATATATATTCATGTTCACATGCATATGTGCTATAACATACCATTAATATTTGAAACACATTTTAGTAGTTTAATATTTTCCATCACTTTTGTTTTTTAATTTACTTTGGTGCTTTAGAATCATGCTTAACACATCCGATCGGGTTGTTTCCACGATATTTTGAAAATTACCCAATAATTGAGATAATAGTATATCTACAGGAAATTTTAGAGAAACACACTTTTTATAATATTATACTACATTTTTCTATTCAAGACCATACCATTCAAATTTATTTGTGTTTTGGTGGAAGTTATTCTTTAGTTTTTGAGGATAAAAATCTGTCTTTTGCTGTTAACAAAAACGCAAAATAATTTTTTAAAAAATTCACAAAGAACTTTAGACTTATGGGGAAAATGGTAGACCTAATAATCGTCACATCAAGGATGTATATGTGCTAATTTCTGGAACCTGAGGGTATGTTAAGTTACATGCCAAAAGGGAAATTAAGTTTGGAGATGGAATTAAGATTGGTAATCATTTGATCTTAAAATGAAGAAATTATTGTAGATTACCCAGTTTGGCCCAATATTATCATAAAGACTCTTATAAGTGGAAGAGGAATGCCGAGGAGGCAGTTAAAGGAAGAAGTAACTATGAAAGAAAGGCACAGATCTTTTGCTCATCCTGAGATGGGATCGCTTGTTCTTTTCTTGCTAATAAGATTCAGTTCTCTGTGGACTCCGGTTATTAAACCTCAATAAAAGGCCATTTGAAGATGTGATGAAGGATCTGACATGGAGAGATTATCCTGGAGGTCTTGGTGGACCTTATAAAAGGGAGGCAAGGAGGTCAGAGTCAGTACTAGGAGATGTGATAACCAAACAAAGAATTTGGAGTGATGAGAGGAAGGGTCCAGGAACGGGCCAGGAACCAAGGAATGCAAGCCACCCTTAGGAACTGGAAAACAGTAGACAGATTCTCCTCTGAAGCTTTCAGAAGTAATGCAGCCTTGCTAACACCTTGATTTTAAATTTCCAGCCTTGAGAACTATTAGAGCCTCTAAGTCTGTGGTAATCTGTTACAGCAGCAGCAGGAAATTCATCTGGGAAAAGAACGTTCCAGGAAGGAATACCAGTACGAATGCCCTGTGGTAGGAAAGGGCCTGATGCGTTGCTGATTTCCATTTATTGATCACTTTCACAATTAACAAATTTATTTAAATAATTATTGAGTACCTGTCTTATGAGACGCATCTTTCCTCACTCCCTTATTTCTAGCACCCTAAGCTTACCTTACTGTTAAAATCACTTCCTTGTGTGTCTACCACGTTGACTATAAACTACTTGAGTGCAGGGCTTTCTTTTTTGTTGCTCTGTTCTCAGTGCTTATACAGAATAAGCACTTAAAAAAAGGCTACATTTTAAAAGCTGAGGACATTTCAGGAAATTTTCCCCGGTGCAGATAAATGCATGGGACCAAAAGACAGTTGGCTTTCATCTGCCCACCGCCATCTGGATTTGGGACTGGGAAAGAAAAAGATGGTAGGGGCCGCAGACTACTGACTGTTCTTATGGTTTTCAGAACCCTGAGCTGAGGTTTTGGGTGCCCTCCTCACCGGAGGGACAATAAGGTCTGTCCTTTGTGGGGGGAGGGGTGTTAGTGGGTCCCTCATAAGTGGCACTGGCTCTCAGGGTCACCACTTCATTAAAGGTTTTGCTGCGTAGTTCCTGTGCAATCCTTCGCGAGCCAGCTGCCATGGTAACTGGGGAAGTTATCAAAATCCTCCTCTGGGTCTGAGGACACATTCTCCCCGTTGCACTTCTCTCCGGGTGGTCTCTGGCTCTCGTCTGGCTCGCCAGCTGGGGAGAAAGAGGCGCTCTCAGCAGAACCCTTGGAAGCTGTTCAGGGACCTGTTCGCTGATTTTCAGACGTTCTGCTCACCAGTGTCTTCCTTTTTTCACACTCCAAATACTTGAAACTGCCACTGGGTCACCCTCAGCTCCCTGCAATTAACCATTGGCTTGGAAATCCCGCTGCGCTCAGCATTTCGCTGATGATGACAGACGCAGGGAAAGAGGTCGAGGCTCTCATGAAAGGCAGTCGGAGCTGGAGGGGGTGGAGAAGGCAGGCATCGGAAGGAAGACGAGGGCCTGGTATTAAAGGGGGAGGGGGGTGCTGGGAAGAGAAGGACGGGGCGGGCGGGCGGGCGGCGTGTGGCCTGAATGTGGGTACTCAGGGTGGGGCTCAGGGGATTGGGGAAAGGTGATGGGAATTGGGAGAAGACGGAGAAAGGTGGGGCGCTGGGGTTTAGCGCAGTAGGGGAAGCAGAGGGGGGAGGGCCGCTGTGTTCCCACTCTCAGGTCCCACCTCAAACGCGCCTGTGTGAGCGCTGTCATTCCCGCTTTCACAGATTAGGACAGAAGGGGCAGAAAGGCTCCAGATGGTGCTTGGCAAGGTCAGGGTTCAAACGCGACGTGTTCTTCCCCAGCTTTGGTCGTCCTCATACATTTAGAAAGGTTAAAACATTGGACAGCGGATGTGCCCCTTGGAGTTTCAAAGCCCTGAGTCGGCTGGGTCACGGGGCAGGAGCCCATCTCAGTGGCCTCCATCACAGGGGGGTACTTTGCACCCGCGCCTCCATGTCCGCTGTCGGGGCTTCAGTCCACCGCTCAGGCCGGTGTCCAGCCTTTCCCTGGAGCAGCGCATTGCGTGTCGCGAAGGGAACAGTGAGCTCCGAGCTGGCTCTGACAGCCTCCGCTCGGGGATGGCTGCTTGCTTCTGAATGTCACCACGGTGGGACACAGGCGCTGGCGCGTCGTCATTAGGGCTTTACATTCCGAGTCAGGCGTGGCCTTGGGCCCGGCTGGTGCACACAGGCGCGGGGGTGGGAGGTGGGCAGCGACTCGCGGTAGGAGGTAGGAAGCCGGCCAAACAGTCCCCTGACCAGGCCAGGCTAGCGCCACCGAGCAGCTGTGTCCGCCTGGCCTTTCTCAGCCTCTGTGATCTCGCTTCCTCTTTGGGAAAATGGGGGTGACCCTGCCTTCTTCCTGGCCTGTGCGGCCGTGTCAGTGACGTTTTAGGGCGCACAGACGCCTTTCTTTAGCGAGATGGCAGAGAACCTCTTGATGACGCCCACCGAGCACTATTCCATCGGCATCTGGTCTTTCCGCCCCGGAGCTTCAGTCTGTAAAGGAGCTGAGGGGTTTGGAGCCCAAGGAAGGCGTGAGTGCTGGGCAAGGCCGAAAGGAGGCGGCTGTCCCATGGGCCCCGCGCACGTGCCAGACGGCGCGGAGTAAGGTTCTCCACCCTGCGGAAAGGACCCGTTCCTGGGACAGCAAGGACCTGTTACCAGCAGTTTTGCGTCTTCCCACTTGGTCACATGGCAGATTTGGCGGTGCGGGAAGCAGACTGACCATAAGCAATGAGAGGAGAAGGATGTCTCTGCGTCCCTTACTGAGATGCCGTCCCCTAGGTGACCGTCGTCATGTCCTCTGGGAAGCTGACTATTCGCTGGCGTCACTGGAGTCTCGCTAGAGCCTGACCTCATGCAGGTTTCAAGGAAGCAGCTTTGGGTGTTGTTAGAGCTTTTGATGTTTCTTCTGGGAAGCGGGAAGGCTGGGCGTGGTTGTGAGTTTTTGTATGCGGGGTCTTTTGGACTGATTATCTCACACCCTGTTTTGTTTTGTTTTTTTGAGACAGTCTCATTCTGTCACCCTGGGTAGTGTGCTGCGGTGTCATAGCTCACAGCAACCTCAAACTCCCAGGTTCAATCAATCTTCCTGCCTCAGCCTCCCGACTAGCTGGGACTACAGGCATGATCCTCAAGGCCCAGAGGGTTTTTCTAGTTTTGATGGAGACGGGGAAATCTCTTGCTCAGGCTGGTCTCTACTGCTGAGCTGAAGCGATTCACTATTCTCAGCTTCCCTGAGTGCTAGGATTACAGGCCTGAACCTCCACATCGGACCACATCTCCTGCTTATCATTCTATGAAGCTCTTAGTTCTCTGTGCTCAGTTTTTCGCGTCTCTGACAGGCACTTCCTAGAACTGAAGCACATTTCCTCAGTTGGGGACCAGGACTATGTAACCGCCCCCCAATCTTCAGAAATTTTAGAATATGTGTTAAGTTTGCATAAAACAATTAAGAGAAATTATCTACTAATGAAACAACTGTATTATTTTAAGAAGTTATTTTTAAAAGGCTGGGCCCAGTGGCTCACACCTGCAATACTAGCACGTTGGAGGCTAGTGAGGTTGAGGTGAGAGGATGAGATGAGGCTAATTTGAGCTAGAGTTAAGATCCTATTTCTACTAAAACTTGAAAAATTATCCAGGCATGCTAAAAGACGGAAGCATGAGGATCATTGGAGCTCAGGAGTTTGAAGCTGCAGTGAGCTATGATGACGCACTTGCATTCTAGGCAAGGCGTGAGAGTGAGGCTCTGTCAAAAAAAAAAAATAATAATAATCCATGGAAACTCTACCCCCTGCCTTTTACATGTATTAAAGTTTTAGGAAATATTTTTCAGACTTCAGCTTAAAAGAAACATTCCACCCATAAAGGGTTTAAAAAAACACTTTTGGTTTGGTTACCAATATTTAAAAACCATTTCTATCTGCATTTCTACATCCCCAGTGGTTAAAATCGGGCACATATAGTTGCTTAATACATACTAGTGAGACTAATGAGTGAGACAGAACTGAGGACGTGTACAAGAGTGAGTACAATGCATGGCATTTGCTGCCTGGGACGGGACTGTGCTTCACAGGATAGAATGTAGCCCAACGTGTAGAACCAAACTGCTTTCAGAACTCGCTTGTCTGCACCTGTCAGCCTGGGACTGCATGTTGGGTCACCTGCTGGGAATTAGAGTCTGTGTACTTAGACTGGGGGTTTGAGATGGGGATTCTGTTACTAAATCACAAGTTACTAACTCATGCAAACCAATGCAGATGTATTTTATTTGATCTGCAAAATACTGTCCAACTTTGTGACAGTGTCACAAATATGTATCATCAGGAGATAGCCCATAAACATTCAGCTTCTCTTGCAAAATCAAGAGATGTGGCAACAATGGACCAGGACGCTTTGATGGCAATGGCGAACTGAAGCTGAGAAGGAGCTTTTCCCTCCAGGAGGGAAGGAGTTTAGCAGGTGCACTGGTAACTGAATACCCTTGCAGGAGAAAGGTGCACACTTGCTTGTTTGGTACGGGCGCCTGTAGTCCCAGCTACTTGGGAAGCAGAGGCAAGAGACTTGCTTGAGCCCAGAATTGGAGGTTGCTGTGAGCTGTGATGCCATGGCACTCTATCCAGGGTGACAGCTTGAGGCTCTGTCTCAAAAAAAAAAAAAAAAAAGATAGCTTGGTCAATGTGGTTCTTTATCAAGCCTCTTTGTGGCTTACTCTAATATTCTTATTTCTAAACATGACATATCTGTCAGGGTCTTAGCAAGAAGCAGATGATGTAATCAAGTTGGGTAAATTGAAGAGTCTTTTTTTTTTTTTGGAGACAGAATCTCACTATGTCACCCTCGGTAGAGTGCTGTGGCATCAGAGCTCACAGCAACCTCAAACTCTTGGTCTTAAGTGATTCTCTTGCCTCAGTCTCCCAAGCAGCTGGGACTACAGGCACTTGCCACAATGCCCAGCTATTTTTGTTGTTGTGGCAGTTGTCTTTGTTGTTTTTTTTTTAGCTGGCCTGGGCTGGGTCTAACCCTCCAGCCCTAGTGTGTGTGGCTGGTGCCCTAACCACTGAGCTATGGGCACTGAGCTGAAGAGTCTTTAGTAAAGGAATTATCCATAAAGATTTGGGAAGAGTGGGCGGTGCTTGTGGCTCAGTGAGTAGGGCGCCGGCCCCATATGCCAGAGGTGGCGGGTTCAAACCCAGCCCCGGCCAAAAACTGCAAAAAAAAAAAAAAAAGATTTGGGAAGAGTGTAGAGAGCCCTTAAGGGGCATAGCAAATCTTGAAATGTAGTAGCAGTCGATGAGAGACTTCTAGGGCTAAAGAGGCAATGGGAGTTTATCAGTCCACTTTTGTGGTAATAATGAACAACTTCAATATCTTAGTGGCTTATAACAAACATTCAATTCTTGTGCATGTTACATGGGGACCACAGATTGGCTGTGGTTCTGCTGGGACTCTCCCCATCTTCCCTATTGAGAATCCTGGGTCAAGGTGGTCTCTGGGGGGGGGCATTCTGTTGTCACGGTGGAGGACAAAAGTAAGAAGGTCAGAGCCAATGGTGCTTCCTTTTCCTCATCCCCATACACATTTGGAGCTGCTCTGAGGAGGTGGATGTCACACCTGCTTGCATTCCATAGACCAAAGCAAATCAAACTGTCAAGCAAACTCAGCGTGGAGAAAGAAAATGACTATTTCTGAGCAAATGATACAGTGTGACACAGGGAGGAAGTGATTACTGGAAGCTGGGGCAGAGAGAACTGTGAGGACACGGCTGCCTGACTGGAGCTGAGACTTTGCACCCAGGGTGCAGGACGCCGTGGACACACGGGAGGGATCTGGAGGAACGAATGACCCAGACGATCTCCTCCCCTTCTGCCAGTCTTCGGTCAGTCCCGCCAGCGCCCCTACACATCTGGAGCCCAAGGCAAGAAACTATTTTGTAGTTCTTACAGGCCTGTTTCCTGCATTGGACAAATGAGTGGGAAAGGGTCACAAGTGAATATGGAGACGCACATGGCGGATGATTTGGTCATAATCTCATTCATAACGAGGATATTACAATCGCAGAAAAATGCACCACAAAGCATTTCTTAAAAACTAGCAACTTCTCATTCCTAAATGACTTAGGAGGAATTCCAGGCTGACTGTTCATAAAGTTAAAATGGGGGAAAAATTAAGACAGCAATAAATCTTCCCTGAGATCCTGCCATAAATCTAGGGGAAAACCCTTTTGGGTGACATAAAGCATAACCTTTAACAGCTAATAGTCTTGAAACTGTTTGCATCTGACCGTTCTGGGTTCCTAAGTGGTTTCCATTCCAACATTGTCATTTATCTTGTAATATTTACTTTATTGTGGTAAGTTGCAATGTTTTTTTTTTTCCTCAGCAAGTCTGCGATAAAATAAACTCAGCAGAGTAAGATGAATGCCAGCTTGTTAGCAAGCCTCGCTGAGAAGGGAGTGGAGCAGAGCTGGCCCAGCAAGAGGCATGAGTTTCATCGCCTTCAACATCAATCTGCCCATTTATTATGTGTTCTTACAGCTAAGTAGATAGGACATCTCTACATTCCAAAGGTTCTCGAGAAAATAGCGAAGGAGGGCAAAACATCTCCCAAGGCCTTGCATCTTCTCCTTAACCTTTCTGTCCTCAAATTCTTTCCCAGTTCCCTTTCTAAGGGGACGTGGTATCCTCATGTTTCCTTGGTTGTCTGTTTACCCGAGGCTTTAGGATTTGGGGTTCCCCATTGGGTCTGCTTTCTGGAGAAGAAGGAGAATGCTCAAGATCTTCTTCTTATAAGCTCACCTCTGCCTAAAGGGGCAGAAGAATCCTTCCATCCCTTCCATTGCTCTCTGCACCCATTCCTTAACTTCCTTTCATCGTCCTGATGCAGGAGAAAGCTGCCAATCAGGGTGGTCCGGGCCTAAGGCATCGACCGAACTTGTTTCCTATTCTTTCTCCGCCTGCTCCCCAGTCTCCCACAGGTCCTTCCGCCCATGCAGTGACCGTACCCACGGCCCCAGTGCAGGGGGGCCAGATTCATCCATTTGTCTGCTCAGGTCACAAGCTCGACGTCTGCTGTACAGATCTCTGTTCGAGTGGGAGGAAGCTCAAACGTCGTGCTTTTCCACAGAACACCTTGGATCACCTGCCTTATGAGATGGTCACTGGCTTGTTCTGTTTATAAAAGAATTATTTTCGTGTGTTCCTTTGGTGTTTATTTCTTATGTGAATGCTTCATTAGTTGAGAACTCTAGCGGAGAGGTGGAATTTGAAATTAAGATTTGGGCACCCACGTTTACCCCAAACTTAAGCCCGCTCCTTAGCTTATTATCAGCCTCGCTTTCCATTCCTGCACAGTTGCAGTGGAGAGGATGAGAAACTACGCAGAGCACCTGGTGTTGAAAGCACTGGGTTTGGGTTCTATTATCAGACATATTGCCGCTAATTTAATCACACTAGCTACTTTTAATCAGAAATGGAATTCGGCACTCATAAAATTCTGGAAGTGCTGGAATGTGGGCTGAACCTTTCAGGGTGACCTACTTCCAGACACCACCACGAATCAGCCCACTTGGGAGCTGCCACCTCTGCCGCAATCCTAAAGTGTGGCCAAAGCGGATATGGTAAGTGATGGGTCTAGGAACACACCATCCTGATTGCGATCCAGGGGTGAGGACAAGGCCGTGGCAGCAGCCATTGCCTCAGAACTGGGCCTCAACCTCCAGATCCACGTCCACAGAACATACACCTCTACCCTGCCTTTTACCCCCATGAAGCCAGAAATTGTCACTGCAGGAAAATCCGGTACCCCCATGAGCAAGCTGGTTAATAGCAGTGTCAGAAGGA
Source organism: Arctocebus calabarensis (assembly GCA_963573935.1). NCBI lineage: Eukaryota > Metazoa > Chordata > Mammalia > Primates > Lorisidae > Arctocebus > Arctocebus calabarensis. The sequence goes on along the minus strand of CAUYON010151529.1, from coordinate 37,117 downwards.
CCCCAAATGAGAACTTTGCCTTTGTCACACTTTCCACATCTCATGTAATTGTATACGTTTGGCCAACCTAAATCACATTTAAATCTTAACTGCATGAAATTATGGGAAATGCCACTTTTAGTTTCCTGATCCTTGCAGTTTGAGAAGGGAAACTAGGATAATGGGTATGCTAGAATAGTGGGGTTAGCCTGGATTCCACAGTTAAAAATACATTTTAATCAAAATCCAGACTCTGTGTGTGTGTGTGTGTGTGCATGCAAATATAAGAATGGGTTCACAATGTTTTACAAACTATATTAACTTTACATTGTTTAATGCACTCTGGATTCCATTCCATTCCATTCCACTCTATTCCACCTCGTTCACTGAGTTACACTCTGTCCCATTGCATTCTATTTCACGTTTTAAAGAAAGCTGGTTGTGATGATACACTTTTGGATCGTCTAAGTGATCGCAACTTCAAGTTTGACAAACCGTCTAGTAGGGGAAGGGTGGTTTCTGGGCCCCGGTACTCATATTCGTTGCATGTGGCCTACCCTGGAAAGGCGTTTGTACATTGCAGAGTTCTAGGTTCTGTAAAATGGCACTGTCCTGCATCTTATTCCCCAGGGAAGCTCCTCTCTCCTCACTAATTGCTGTGATAATTTACTGTGAGAAATTACTGGATGTGTCGATGGGTTGGATTGCTGTCCTCCAGCAGCATGAGGGAATTTCTCCTCTTTCTTCACTGTAATTCAGTGTTCTGAACCATAGGGATTATGGAAGCAGAATGAACCCACTGATGGTGCTCTGGAGGAGGCTAGCTATTACCTCTATGCCGAGGACTCTTCTTTCTTACTACGCCGTGGTTGGTAAGGATGGGCTTTTTCTTTTTTGAGACACAGCCTCAAGCTGTCACCCTGGGTAGAGTGCTGTGGCATCACAGCTCTCAGCAACCTCCAACTCCTGGGCTCAAGAGATTCTCCTGCCTTCACCTCCCAAGTAGCTGGGACCACAGGCACCTGCCACAACACCTGGCCATTTTTTGGTTGCAGCCGTCATTGTTGTTTGGCAGGCCCGAGGTGGATTTGAACCCACTAGCTAAGGTGTACACGTGGCTGGAGCCTTAGCCCGCTGAGCCACAGGCGCTGAGCCAGGATGGGCTTTTATATGGAGCTCTGGTACCTGCAATTGGAAATTTTTTTTTTAATTCTTTATTTTTATTTTATTTTATTTATTATTATTTTCTCTTGCTTCAGCCTCCCAAGTAGCTGGGACCACAGGCACTTGCCACAACACCCAGTTATTTTTTGTTGCAGTTTGCCCAGGGCTGGGTTTGAACCCACAACCCTCAGTATATGGGGCCAGCACTCTACCCACTGAGCCAACGGACTGCCCTGGAAGGTGTTTTAACTGTGAATCTTTTCACAACATGGGCCTTCTCTCTCTACCAACAAATGCTCAGACCATGTGTAGTATGGTAATTCAGTCTTCAGGGTGCTTCCTGGCAAAGGCAAACTGCCTTCAGCATCTTTAACCTTAATTCTGAACCATACAATGAGAAAGAGAGAGCATATGCCACAATTCTTATTTCCATACAGTTCTAAATATCTCTTCATTATAAGATTTATTTCTTTTTATCTGCTGATTCAGTGCCTTAACCAAACTCCCCCACCCCCGGTGATTTATGATTTCTAGATCAAATACTTAAGATTAGTTACTAATCCCTCTCTCTCTGCCTAGTAAACTCCTATTGATCCCTCAAAAAGGCCAACTCAAAACTGCACTTCTTTGCGAAGTTCTAACTCTGGCCATCGCTGGCCCTTCCTCTTTGCTCCTGCAGCACTCTGTACGTATCTCTTTTGTGGATTTGCAAATCCACATATTCTCACTGCGTCTTGTGATTTGCCACCTGTACTTGCTCTTGGACTGATCAACTTGAAAATGACACTGCGTCATTTCCATTTTTGGCTGCAATGCTTGCTCCTCGGATGAATGTTGGCTAAGTGAACAAACCACCATCCTAACAGCCCTGTATCAAACCTGTTTGTATTTTGCTAAATAGTTTCTTTCTGTACCTAACATTACAAATGTTACACAGGACACAACTAGGCTTTTTAACAGAAAAATAACATTTTGAAAAGCTGTAATTCAATACCCAGAAAAAGGGAAGAGACACAAAGAGAAAGCAGGCAGATTCTTCCTCTCTGGGACCCTCCTCCTAGCAGTGGAGGCCAGAAACAAATGATAGCACTGATCGTGAACCAGACTCCGCTGAGGATGCTTTCCAAACATTGCTTTTAATCCTTGTAATAGCCTGTCTTGGTAGGCATTACTCGCTTTATTTTGCAGGTGAAGGACATGAGGACCTGGGAATCTTAAATCTAAAAATGTCTCCCTCACCGGCAGCAGTGGGAAAGAGTGTGTGCAGAAAAGGACAGCCTGCTTTTTTTTTTTGTTTTTCTTTGATACAGTCTTACTCTGTCACCGGGTAGAGTGCTATGGTGTCATTATAGCTCACAGCAACCTCAGTCTCTGAGCTCAAGCAATCCTCCTGCCTCAGCCTCCTGAGTAGCGAGGACTATAGGTGCCTGTCAGGAAGCCCAGCTAGTTTTTCTATTTTTAGTAGAGACTAAAGTAGGGGAGATCTCACTCGTGCTCAGGCTTGTCTTGAACTGGTGAGCTCAAGCAATCAACTCGTCTCGGCCTCCCAGAGTGCTAGGATTACAGGGGTGAGCTAGCACCCCCAGTTGGAGCCACTTCCCCCATCTGCACATCTGCTCACACGCATGTTACAACTCTACATCTTGACTCTTCTATAGCATTGGGTGCTATAGAAGCATTAGCTATAGAAGTTAAGAAAGCATTTTAAAAATGGGTCTGACTCAGAACAACAGAAGATAATACAGGACTTGAATTACTTATAAACATCATACAATGTAAGTCATGTTTATTATTACATAGGGTAAATATGGTCAATTCTTTAGTTTTTTTTGGGGGGAATATAATAAAAATTTGAAACATACACAAATGATGACCCCATGAATGGTGAGTGATCCATCTTCTCCATGTCTGAGTCATTCCCCTTCTCTGTGAGCCCTTTTCCCCCTTCCCATTAGTCTCTGTGGTAGAAACTGCTAATTACCTCCTAATATGTGATTCCTCTTCTCCTGTGGTAATAAGGACCTTGACTGTCAGCTGAGCCGATTGCCACCAGCTAAAAGACTGCATTCTCCAACCATCATCATGGCTAGGTAAAGTACATGACTATGTTTTGGCCAGTAAGATAACACAAAGTGACTAGGAAATGTGCTTAAAGAAAGAAAAGAGTCCCTTCTGTTGTGCATCCCACAGTTTAAAACACAGGTGGGATGGCTGGAGCTCTCGCAGCCATCCTGGATCAAAGGGCTGTAGAAAGAGAGATGAATGGAACCAAGGTCCCTGATGACTTTGTGGAATCACCCTATCAGCTCTGGACTGTCTACCTCTGGACTTTTAAATGAGAGAATGAAATATGGAGGGTTTAAGCCACTGTTTGATAGGATTGAATGTGGCTAGCTGTGAAAGAAAGTTAAACTAACAGTGGCTTAAACCCTCTATATATTGCCCTTTCGCTGGCTCATCAATGACTTGAACTTATCTGTGCCAGACTACAAAGTCTTTGTTAGGTATGTGTGCTAAGTGCCAGGAGCGAGGTCTGACAAGGAGTCATGGGGATTTAGAAGGAGGCACACCCGTTCTCTTCCTGGGCTGGACAGAATCTCTGCAAGCTGGGGACCATCATGACTCTGGTTTCAAGGTGAGCTCCCAGCCTCAAGGTTCTCATAGAGCAGTGTGGACGGCAACAGTTGTGTTCTGCTCACTCAGTTCTCCAGGTGAGCCCAGGACAAGGACACCCTTCCTCTATTTGCTGAGGTTTGGATACCTTAGAGCTTTTTCTTGTTTAAGGACAGCGTGTGGAAATGTGACTCCCTGGGACAGCCACATGCTGAGAGACACTGTCTCCTGGGATTCTGGTAAAGCTGTGGTCATAAATGAAACAATGGGAGCTATAGACTCCAAGGTGTTGGAGGTGGAAGAGAACTTAGAGATATCTTACACAGCTAATTCATTTGCAGGATGAGAAAATGAGGCTTTTAGAAGTAGCTTGACCCTGCTGGAAAGCAACAGAGCTGGGACAATTTTTCAGTTTGATTTTCTTTGCCAAACATGACCTGATGCGGCTGGGGTATTAGTCCTGATTCCCCAAGAAGCAAATGCCAAGACAGAATCAAATGTGCAGGGATTCTCTTAGGGGAAATGCCTGTTAGCGAAGATGGGGAGGGAGCTGGAAACACTTGAGGCAGTTGGCAAACTATGAAGCAAGTCTGACCCCAAGTGAACGAAAGAGGAAGGAAAGTTGAGTGGAAGCACCCTCCACTTCTGTACCACCCTAAGAAGGCTGCTGCTGGCTTTGAACCATAGTTGGCTATAATAGGAGTCCTGTGTCTCCCAGAAGTAGGGTGGCCTTGGTGTTCCTGCTACTGGAGCAGCTCGTGGGATGCAGCAACTGATTTCAGAATTGGGTCCCATGGCCAATTACACTTCCTTCGTCAGAGGTCCACGTTCTCATGGCTGCCACACCTGGCAATGAACTTCTGCCAATCCTGCTATCCCTTGTGATATACATTAAACTTGTGTGCATCTAACCCAGTGTTTTCATAGACAACTGGGCAGTTAGGTACTTTAGTTGTTAAGTATTTTAGTTGAGAATATTTACTTAGTTTCCTCTTTGTGTGGGGACTGACATGGCTGATTCTTCCATTTCTTGTGACTTAACAGTGAATTTTTAGCCATGCAGTTGAAGCAATGGGGGGCCCTTTCATGGGGCAGAAGTCTGGTCACTGAGCCTGATGGACATAGCCCCAAGTGTGAACCATGGAATCAAAGCAGTTACATTACCCGTCTTCCCCACTTTTATTTGAGTGTAAGTCAACAGCGTTGCTACTTAATCTCACTGAACATGTCTACAAATTCGTATTAAGAGATGAGCATGTGGCTTTTAACAACGATTCTTTCACCAAACTTTGACCTGAACCTTCTCCTAAGCCTACCTTATAAGCATTTTCTTATAAAATTCAGTTTTAAAAAGAACTCTGCTAGGTCTGTTTAGCAAGAATTGGCCACCGCTCTCAATATTTGCTCACCCTTGATATCTCCCCAGGCATTTCATCAGCTTTCTCATCCTCCCTATTCGTCAGGTGATGAAAGATCACTGAGGCCTGTCTTCAGCAGGAATCCTGCTAGGTCAGTTTGGCCTGAATCCCCCTTCCTGCAAAGTTACCTCAGACATTTCCATCCATTGCCCCCCTGCCCTGCTCTGTGGGCATAAATTCCCACCTGCCTGTGCTGTTTTCAGAGTTCAGCCCAATCTCTCTCTCCCACTGCAGAATTCCATTCCAGTGGTGCTGGATAAATTCTGCCTCGCTGTGCTTTATTTTTGAATGATTTTTTTTCTTTAATAGTCTTCATCACTGGATTTCCATGTTTCTCTGCTTGCTTGTCTGAACCAGGACAGCAGTGCAGACAGACCATAAAGCTGTGCAGTGCGGCGTGCACCCTGGCTCTCGTGCGGGAGCCACAGAGCACTTGGAACACCCGACAAGAGTGGGTGACCCTGACTCTTGGGGGGGTGTGAGCATGTCTACTACTCAGCAGCTGCCCAGCATTGTCCAAAACCAGCAGTCCTGTAGGTTGAGCACGTGGGCCCAATGAAGGGGGTTGATGATCTCTAAGCAGAGAATTAGAGTCGGTGTGACCGGGCAACGTGAGCAGAGCGCGATTGGGACCTAAGGTGCCGGAGAAAGTCTGCCATAAACCAGGGGAAGGTTGTCTAATTCCGCTTGCAGGGGGCTAACTCTGCTCACAGGGCGCCTTACTCTGCCCACAGGGCGCCTAACTCCTTTTGCCGGGTGCCTAACTCCTCTCCCAGGGCGTCTAACTCCGCCTACTGATGTCTAGCTCCGCCTGCAGGGCATCTAGCTCCGCTTGCAGGGCGCCTAAGTCCGCCTGCAAGGCGTCTAACTCCGTCTGTAGGGCGTTGGAACGATTATAGCGGAAAAAGACTGATCTGAGTTTGCCAAGTAAGGATTGGGGGTAGGAAGGAGACTTGCAGGCTTGAGATAAATAAGATTACCTAGGCAATAAATTATAGGCATTGCTTGAACAGTGTTTCTCAAAGTGTGGTCCCCGGCCACCTGGGCTCCTGATATCTTTTTGAAGGGTTGAGTTCTCATTCTCATTCTCTCATGGGTTTGCAGTGGCGTTTGTCAAAGGCTATATGAAGTGTGATATCACAACAGTTCAAATATGGAAGCAGATCTGCGAAACTAGCTGATCTTCAGTTAGGCATTTAAGAGGTTTGCAAAATTATAAAACAATGTCACTGTTTTGGATGTAGCTGTTTTTCATAAAGTATGTTATTTACATTGATGGGTTTCTTACTGCTGTTTTACAATTGATAAAATATTTTAAAAATTCCTTAGCTGCGCTGGGCACAGTGGCTCAAGCCTATAATCCTAGAAATCTGGGAGGCCAAGATGGGTGGATTGCCCTGAGCTCACAGTTTCAAGATCAGCCTGAGCAAGAGTGAGATCTCATCTTTAGAAAGAGCTGGGCACAGTGCCTGTGGTTCAATCAGTAAGGCGCCGGTCCCATATACAGAGGGTGACGGGTTCAAACCCAGCCCTGGCTGAACTGCAACAAAAAAATAGCTGAGTGTTGTGGCGGGTGCCTGTGGTCCCAGGTACTTGGGAGGCTGAGTCAAGAGAATTGCCTAAGCCCAGGAGTTGGAGGTTGCTGTGAGCTGTGTGACTCCATGGCATTGTACTGAGGGTAATAAAGTGAGACTCTGTCTTTAAAAAAAAGAGCTAGGCATTATGATGGGTGCCTGTAGTCTCAGCTACTCAGGAATTTGAGGCAAGAGTTGAAGGTTGCTGTGAGTTATGATGCCATAGTACTCTACAGAGGGTGACAAAGTGAGACTGTCTGAAAAAAAAAATCCTTAGATGAAATTTCTAACATGGTGATAAATCAACGGATATAATTTATATAAACAAAGCCTCTTTAGACTTGTCAATTCTTTGAGAGTACAAAGAGGTGACGTTACATTGCAAAAGAGACTTAGGATCTTGAGATGGATTATGTGGGTTATCCTGGGTTATGTGGGTTCAAGGTAATCCCATGGTTCTTGTAAAAGGGAAGCAAGAGGGTCGAAGTCAGAGAAGAGACAGACCATGGAAGGTCTGATGCATGTGCTTTGAGACAGAGGAGTATGCCAGGAGGCGAGGAATGCAAGCGGCTTCTAGAGGCTGGAAAAGGCAAGAAAACAAACTCTTCCCTGGAGCCTCCCCACAAAATGCATTAGCCCATAAGACTCATTTCCAAACTTCTGACTTTCAGAACTGCAAGATAATAAGTTTGTGTTGTGTTAAGCTATTAAGGTTGTAGTAATTGGTTATAGCAGCAACAGGAAACTAATACACCTGTGCCCCCAACTTCATTAGCACCAAATCCCTCAAATAGTCCTCACATGTCCAGCTCAGAACCAAGCTGAATTCCTCTCAGGACTACCCACTAGCCAGTCTGTGCTGAGAGCTGGCTTCTTTTTCAGGAAGTTTGGTGAGTGAGAGCTTTTGATGTGTGTGCGCATTACTTGTGCTCACCAAATACGCAGCTTGGAGCCCTGTTGTACCCTCAAACTGTACTCTACTGCCTCCAGATTTATTTGCATTCCTATTTGCCTTATTTTAGGAGTAAAGCGATAATCATTGAGAGCCATTTGTAGATCAATCAATGCATTTATATATATTTATATAAATACACAAATAAATTTATGTATTTATTTACTTGTAGTAGGTATCTAATTAGTAACTGCTCTACTGAAGGTGCTGTTTCAGGCACCAAGGATAGGATGGTGAAGAAGACAGACATGGCCTCTGCCCCCGTGGGGTTATATTCCACAGCGGAAGAGATCAGCCAGTGTGTGAGGTGGTTCACAATCCACATTGTATCAGATTGTGATGAAGCTGTGTGACCGACATGAGTGTAATGAGGGGATGGAGGGGATTCGGGATGCCACTGTGTTTGAAGTGGAGGGAGATCTCTTGGAGCAAGTAACATTTAAAACCTGAAGGCTGGAAAAGAGCCAGTTATTTTCTTGAGGAGCTGAAGAACTTGGGTATCAGTATTCGGGGTAGAGGGAACAACAAGTTCAAAAAGCCACAAACTGGAAAGAGCTTGAGGTATTTGAGGAACGTAAAGGCGACCAGTGTGGCTAGAGCTAGTGAGGAAGGTGTGTGACTGATGGGAGGAACAGGTGCCCCATTGGCATGGGGCCTTAGGTGACAGGGGGCAGAGCAAGGACTTTAGATTTTCAGTGCAGTGGGAAGACATTGGGATTTTTCACATAGTGAAGAGAGATGATCTGAGTTTTGTTTAAAAATACGGCCCTGGCTGCTGTGTGCAGAATGCATCATGGGAAGGAGGAATGGGAGCAGGGAGACCCATTCAGCTTTTTTACAGCAGTCCAGGGAAAGATAATGGTGGTCAGATTAGGAGAGGAACCAGAGAGATGGATATAAATTATACGGCTCATGACACGCTTTGGAGAATGTGCCTGAATCTAGGTGACAGACTGGATGTGTCTGTGGAAAGGCGGGGGAGGGTGAGAGAAAGGGGGTGCTCCAGGACGACTCCCAGATGTTGGGAGGCATGATGGGTGCTGTTACTGATATGGAGGAGGGGCAGCTTTTTGAAAGCAGAGCAGGAACTCATGAGCTTTTCATTGGAATTGCCGGCTTTAAAGCTGCCTGCAAGAGATATGAGCGGCACAGTGGTTAGGCCGCTGGCCACATGCACTGGAGCTGGTGAGTTTGAACCCGGGCAGGGCCTGCTAAACAATGACAACAATAACAAAAAAATAGCCGGGCGTTGTGGTGGGCACATGTAGTCTCAGCTACTTGGGAGGTTGAGGCAAGAAAATCACTTAAACCCAAGAGTTTGAGGTTGCTGTGAACCATGATTCCACAGCACTCTACCAAGGATGACATAGTGAGACTCTGTCTAAAAAAAAAGAGAGAGATACTAGTGGCAATGTTAGGCAGGCAATGGGTTAAATGGCTCTCTAGCTCAGAGTGGAGGTCAGCAGGTCTGGAGAGTAAATTTGGGAGTCGTGAAGACTTTGAGACCATTTAGAGCCTGTCCCCTGGATCAGATCACCAAGAAAGAGACAGCGTGGACAAAGAGGTGAGGTTATAACCGAGCTGGACGTGCTAGAATTTAGAACTCAGAAAGGCGTGTTGAAAAAGTGCCAGGCAATGCACTACTGATTGGCACCTGTCACTTTATTCAACCATTTAGCCTCATTGTGTCCTATATTGTTATTGGTCATCTCTATGCTTTGCTTCTCAAATTTGACCATAATTGGATAATCTAGCTTACACTTTTCAAGTATTTCTATAACTGTTGTTTGAACTGAACAAAGGACAAGTCTCTTATACTGAGGTTTTTTTTTTTTTTTTTTGCAGTTTTTGGCCATTTGCAGTTTTTTGCAGTTTGAACCCACCACATCCGGCACATGGGGCTGGCGCTCTACTCCTTTGAGCCACAGGTGCTGCCCTCTTATACTGAGTTTTCACACAAGAGAGCTGCTTCCTGAGACTTACTCTGAGAAGAAAGAAACAAGACAGGTAGCTGCGGGAGAATAAGGCATCTGAACTAAGACAGGTAGCTGGGGGAGAATAAGGCATCTGACCGCTTGCCTCACCTGAGCCCAGGTCCCTGGAGAAGGAAAATCAGAAGCTTTGTCACTGCCAGAGATGTATGTCCGGGGCATGCTGCTTGTTCTGTTTGGCTAATCCAGTCACTGACCTTATAGAAGTCTAGTGACCTTAAAGGATCACTAGAGTATGATGCAACTGATCCAAAAGGAGGGGGTTTGCCTTTCCTTTCTTGCCTCCACGTCCCACCTCCTAATTAAGATGGCACCTATGGATATAAACATGCAACTTTGCCCTCAGGCTAATTGCATAGCAGCAAGTGACCTTGGAATCCGAGGGGGTGCAGATTATAAGTGAGAAAGGTAATTTACCCCATAAGGAGAATTATATAGTGATTACCTCCACACGTGAAGTATGGTGGCATCTTCTTGGGACAGCCAGACGTGTCACATGATGACATCAGTAAGAGGTTCAAGAATGGACATTAAGTTTCTTAAGTAAGAGGTTAGAGAATGGACATTAAGTTTTTAAAGAAAAAGCTTATGTGTGAAAGAAGACATGCTAGTAATATATAACTTTAAAATATTTATACCTGTGTGCCTTTAAACATCTCAAGAAGAAGGTATACATAGATGAGAGGATTTCTGAGTTCTGTATATTTTCCATTTGTTTTTCCAACAAAGTCTGGGCTCGTAAGTAGAACACCCGGGTTCCAGCCTTTACTTGCTTGCTAGCTGATGACCTTGAGGTTAGCTGTTAGCCTTGCTGAACCGCAACTTTCTTTACCAGTTAGAAAAAGGTGGGAGACTGATGAGGATAATGTACAAGTTAGTGAATGTTCCAGAACGCTGTGAGGATTCTGGAAAATATGTCCATACAAATGAATAGACAGAGAGTGTATATAAAGAGTATGGAAACCACCTGGAGGGTTTAGAGCTCAAGATGTTCTGAATCATCACACAGAACATTCCAATTGGTTTAGGTTGCAAGCTGTATGTTGTGTTTATAAATGGCAAATTAGGAGAGGCCTTCAAATTCAGTTCTTTTAATTGAAATGACAGAGAAATAGCAAACTTGGTAGAAGGTTGTGAGTGGTTTCTGTAGCCAAATTCAGAGTTAGCTAATGTTTATTCTCCCTGTCCTTTGGGATTTCAGTGGAAAGATGAACTGGGAGCACTTACTCAACGAACATTTACTGAACACTTACTATGTGCTTCTGTACTAGGCACCGGAGATAAGAAAGCAGGCGAGTTAGACAACCTTCCTGCCCTCATAGAGTTGACCGTCTAGTGGGAGAAACCGACAAGGGGGAGAGAGAGAATCACCACACAATGTGGGAAGTGCGTCAAGAGAAGAAATAAGAGCAGTCCCCCGAGTGTCATGGAGAGGTGAGCATGTCTGCTCCAGCCGCGTAGCAAAATGCCTCCGCCTGAGTGGCTTAAACTACAGACACGTATTTCCTCACATTTCTGAGGCTGAAAGGACTAGATCAAGGTGCTAGCTGACTTGCTTGTAGATGGTACCTTCTCACTATGTGCTCACTTGGCAGAGAGAGAGCGCATGCGAGAGTGAGTGAGAGAGAGAGAGAGAGAGAACTCTGATGCCTCTTCTCACAAGGGCCCTAGTCACGAATCCCATCGCGAAGACCCCCCGGCAGGGCCTCCTCTAGCCCTAACCTCCCTCCCGTAGGTCCCATCTCCAAATAGCATCACCTTGTGGGGTTGAACTTTACCGTATGAATTTGGGAGTAGGGGACGCACTTTGGTTGATAGCAGAGGGGTTCTGGAGGAGGTGAGTCTAAGCTCAGAGCTCCTGAAGGAGTTTACTGGGGAGGGTGGACTGGTGGAAGGAGAGGCTGGGAGAGGAAGCCGGGCACACCCTCGGAGCACCCCAGATTGCTCCTGGTTTTCCTACTTCCTGGGCTCTTAGAGAGAATGTTCTCCCCACGGGAAGCTCCTCTCTCCCAGGCTCTGCCTGTGACTTGACCTGTGTCTCTACACACGGTCACCGGCCCTCTTCCACCCCTGTCCCTCACGTCCAGGCCGAGTTCATCTCGCTGTCCTTCCTGCTCCCACAGCAAAGGGCGGTGCCCCTCGGAGGACTCATTTGCTCCCTTGCAGCTCAGATATCCTCACGGGCAGCTCTGTTTCCTTATCACCTCCTGGGGGAAGTCAGGGGCTGCCATTCGGTGGTGATTTAGCTCTTGCTTAGCAACAACCATCTCCCAAATGTAGTGGCTTAAAACAACAAACTTATCCAGCACATGGTTTTGTGGGTTGTGTGGGAGGTCCCTCTGGTTTGGGAAAAGGCGAATGATCTTTGTTAGGCTCTTTCAAGTGTGTGTGGACAGCAGGCAGGCAGGCTGGTGGCTGGCTGGTCTAGGAGGGTCTCACACACACATCTGGCTGTTGGTTGTCTGTGAACCGGGGCACCTTTTCCTCTGTATGGACCTCCACAACGCAGCCTCTGATTATCTTCTCAACGCTTTGGCCGTGAGCCTTATGAGCCAACCATCCTAACTTGTCCATTTCCCTCTGAAGGCGGTACCATGTCTGTTCTGCTGTTCTGCACAGCGCTATTCAACTCCTACTGAGCGTGTGAGTGAAGAATCTTTGTGCAGCTGCCAGGAATAAGCAGCCCTCACTAATAGGGATAAGATTGAGAAGGCCAAGTGCCATTTCACAGCTCTGTGACAAACGGCCTGCTCCCATGCGCCCCCCCTGGCCCTCGTCCACCTTTTCCTTTGAGGCTCAGGTCAGATGTTGTCTCTAAAAGCTTTTCATTATTCCCTCACCAGATTAATCAGGCTGTCTTCTGTGTTTCCACTGCACTTCGGACAGACCTTTATTATTCTGGGAGCCACACAATTCCACCTGCTGTCTGTGTGTCTCTCTCCTGACTCAATTGTGAGGTCCTGGAGGTGGTGGGAGAAGGTGGAATCTGCTCTTCACATGCCTTTGGCACACCTGCCTTTGAATCCTGAGTTCACTCACTTATTACTCTGCAACTTGGGTTTTCTATAAAATAAGGTTCATTCAACAACATTTACGCTACAAATATTTATAGAGCTTCTACGTGTGCCTGGCACTCAGCTGACATTAGGGATGAGATGGAGCTTCTAATATAGAACAGGAATAAACATGGAAACACACATGTGTTTCTACCTGTGAAACTGACACGGGATGCGAGAGAGAGTAATAGGGTGGCCAGGAAGGGCCTCTCCAAGGAGGCAACTTCTCACCTGAGACAAGGACAAAGATAAGCCAAGTATGTGAAGGTTGGATAAAGTGTTCTAGGTAGCAGGTGGCCTGATAAGGGACAAGCTGAGGGGAGGAGCTGGTGATGGGAGTTACTGAAGGAGAGCACCGGAGGCCAGGGAGCAAGGGGGCCGGTTTGGGGAAGGCGCCATCTTGTAAGCAGCTGTATCCTCTGCCCACGTAGGACGTATAATAGCCACTCAGTAGATACTTACAGATTGACGGAATGCATAAATGAAAGATTAAAATCACGCTTGGTTCTCAACAAAGAGGTGAAGTCTAACTGGGTAAGAGAGAATTCCCTGTGGTTCTTTTCTTTGTTTTCTTACGGGTGTTTCAGTTTTGGTCAACAAACCACAGCACACAGACCTGTTCTGATGGGCTGGGCTATGTGGCCTCGCCCAAGCAAGACTTATTGGTTCTCGTTATTCTTCTCCACCCCAGATCCCTGTGCTGGGTACTCGCTTCCCCATCACTGGGCACTGGCACCACTACCGACTCCTCTGAATACCACCAGTGCTGCGGGCCCAGGCAGTCTCTCTAATGAGCGGGGGACTAAGTTTCATGGGTAGCAAATCAGTGGGTCCTCATTTTGCTTCAGGACCCACCTGCCTGAGACTCAGAGTGGACACACATGTGAGTGATAGAAGCCAGTGCTCCACTCAGAACTACATCTGTTTCCCGGTGACTCAGGCTTTGACACTGGGCCAAGCTTGTCTGCTGACCCTCTTCCCCTTGGGGTGAGAGCTTTCCCAGGAGGCTCTCAGTCCCTTATGCAAATGTGCTGCTGGCAGCCAAGCCCCACTGGCTCATTACATCTGTTTAGATGTATTTGAATCCCAGAGGTAGATAGAAGTTAGGCTCAGACTGGGACGCCCAGTGGGTTGGAGTCTGCTTTCTGGTTTTCCTCCTCTTCATCTCTCAAAATCCTTTATTTGCTTTTCCCTCTCTGAAGACAAGTCTGGTAGAGGCATTTGAGATGCAGACTGTTGATACAACACAGTGTTTCCCATCTGGAAGAGACAAAGGTGTGAACTGATTCCTGAAGTGTAGGAAGGGGCTGCATGTGTCTTTTTGGATGCTCTTGAAATCGTATCACTAGGCAACTCCTGGTCTCAGCCATATTAGGAGCTATTCTTTTGCGGTTGTGTGCTTGTTACTGCTGGGGTAGAGAGAACCGAGGTGAACAGCAGCCGCAGTGCCAGGGAGCCGAACCTGGTGGGTCATGCTCAAACGAAGAGGCCATCGGGTTGCTGAGTTCATCTGGCACACGTGCTGTGGGATCCCATCTGATCACTTCCTAGGTTTAGGAACACAGGTCACATCACCTCTATGTGCCTCGGTTTCCTCATCCGTGAAATGGGTATAATAATAAGAGTGGCTGGCTTCAGAGTCACGGTCAGAGAGAATTGACTCTCAGTTGTCTTTGGGAATTTGAGACAATTCCTTCTTGGCTCTGCCTCCGTTTCCTCATCATTTGGTGATGCTAATAGTGTACTTATCTCCTCAGGTCGTCATGAGGGTTCCGTGAGCTGATTCACAGGAAGTGCTTAGAGGCCAGCCCGTGGTAAGCTCTGCGTCAGTACTCACCATTTATCACTGCTACCCACCTTGTAGTCAGTGGCCATGAGGATCCTGAGCTACAGAGCCTGGAGGGAGCTTGCCTGGCGTGTGACAAGTTTCAGCAAGTTCTCCTGTTAGTCTAACAGCCTTGTGCTCCTAGGACGTGAGGCTCCGGCACTAAATTTTATGTGAACCTCTTAAGCTGAAGTTTACAAGTTTAGGAAGGGGCGGGCTTTCAGACCCACTTTTCACTTCTACAAACTCCCTCTCCTGACCCAGTTTTCTCTGCGATCTTCTGTGAGGAATGTCAGAGGCTTTCATGCATGTAGGAACTGCCCTTAATCCCTGATAAGGGGGATAAAGAGAGGAATACAGCTGAGTGACATTATGGAAGGGTGGGTTTACAGTGCCACGTAAAGGGTGTTCTGATTTCTCTGCCCAATAAAACACCCCATATAAACTATAAAATAAAATATTTACATTTGTACATACCCAGAAGTACTGGGTGGGTAGAGTGAAGTGATTTGGTAGATTTCCAAATCCATGAGGCTTTGGGGATTCTGGTTTTGCTTCACCTGATGCAAAATGATACTCTGGGTTCTGTGGAAAGCACATTTTCATGCTTGAGTTAGCCTTAGTGTGGGGGCTGGAGACCATATTGGCTCTGGGGGAGCCTGGATAGCGGCTGAGAAGTGAATAGTGGCACTCTCAGTGAATAGTCGTCACTCACGCTTTTGATAACTGAAAGGTGGGAGGCCCGAAATTTATATACGCATAAAGTTATTTTTTTAATTTATATTAAAAGGAATTTTAAAGGCATGTAACTTCTAAAAACGTCTACTTGCAGCTGGTTATTGTTCTGAGCCACTATGGTGACAGAGAAAACACCCCGTCAAGGTTTCATCATAAGCCGATAGCTATAGCTTGGAGAAGAGGGGAGAACAGGCCTGGCCTAACAAACCAATGGATAGGTCAGGCACGCACAAATGGTAATGTACAGCTGCAAAGCGCAGTGTTGTAAAATCATCCTAGTGAATTCTGTGTTTCTGAAAAGGTAACTATGTGTTTGAAAAGTTATGTTCTTTCATAATGCTTTAGGCAATTTAGAAATCACCTGATCCTTTCTACTTTTAATTTCTTTCTTTTTTTTTTTTTTTGTAGAGACAAAGTCTCACTTTATCGCCCTGGGTAGAGTGCCGTGGCGTCACACTGCTCACAGCAACCTCCAGCTCTTGGGCTTAAGCGATTCTCTTGCCTCAGCCTCCCGAGTAGCTAGGACTACAGGCGCCCGCCACAGTGCCTGGCTATTTTTTTGTTTTGCAGTTCGGCCGAGGCCGGGCTTGAACCCGCCACCTTCGGTATATGGGGCCGGCGCCCTACTCGCTGAGCCACAGGAGCCGCCCTCTACTTTTAATTTCTGAGATTAGTTAGTTGTCACTAGCTCGGGGTTTCCTGGCTACGACTGAACTCTGTTCTGTTCAACCGCATGCGCTCTATCACTCAGCCCCACTATCACTGGGAGGAGAAGTTTTAGGGTGTGGGTTTCAGCTGCCTGTGTGGCAGCTGAGTGGCTTTTGGTGCACTTTTTGGTCTGCTTTTCTCTCTGGTCCCCTCTCCTGTCTACACAGTGTGCCTCCACTCTGGAAGGAGAGTGCAGTTAGTTTTTGCTCATTCATTCACTCAGCCCCCAGGTTTTGACCACAGGCCTGCTAGTGGTGGAGCGTTACGGTCGGAGAGTGGTGTGGCCTGCGGGAGGCTCCAGGCTGGGACAGTTGATACTGCTCTCTCCAGTCATGCATCTGCCTGGAGGAGAGGGCACCTCCGTCTGACTTACCCTGACGGTTTTCACTGCAAAGGCCCTGGAGAAGAGAGCCGAGGGCCACCGGAGAGTCTTAGTCTCAAGGAAGATCTCAGCTTCATTGCCAGTTCCCCACCAAACGCCGTGGCAGTGAGATTCGGGGTTTGAGGAGTTTTCTGCATTGCTTGGCTAAGCAGGGATTCTTCAGAACAATGCCAACAGCATCGACCATGACAATAAGGACAGATGGGGCCAGATTGCATGTTTTCCAAAGCTGGCTGCAGTGATATCTTCCTCCTGAGCATTCTTCTGAAATAGGAACTTGTCGTACCCACATCAGAAGGTGGAGTTGATCTCTCACTCCCTGGAGTCCCATCAGGGCTCTGACCAATAGAGAATGGCGGGACCTGGCCTGGCAGCCACCACTTTCAGCGCCTTGGAGGTCAGTGGCCATGGAAGAAGTATGGAAGTATGAGGAAGTCCTCTCCCCATGGAGGACTCTCTTGGGACTGGCATGCTGTGAGACACACAAGCTGTGTGGGGAGGCTCTGGAGGAGGAGCTCCCGTATGAGAAAGAGGCCAAGGAGCAAGCTGGAGAGGGCTCCAGCCCCAGCTAGCCTCTGCCTGCACCTGCACCTGCCCCAGGGCCCCGAGCCAGAGCTGCCCTGCTGAGGCCTGTGAACCCCCAGGGCCATGGGAGGTAAAACATTGTTATTTGAAACCAGCAAGTTTTGGGGTGGCTTGTTATGAAACAGCAATGCCTGAAAACACCCTCTCCTCTCTTGTCGTTTCCTCTGAAAACAAAGCTCCATGGTTTCAACTCAATGCTCTTTTTGCTTTTTGCAAATTTACTTCTAGGAACTAGAGTCATGGAGAAAGCAAAGAATATGGAGTGTGGTCAGAGTCTCGTTGTAATATACTTCCGGTGAGTAATGAACAAGTTTTCTCACAAGCAGGCTTCGAACTCTTTTTTCCTTACTTCCTATTTCATCCCATAGCTACCTGTCTCGCTCTTTGACATGAGATACACGGGAACACGTGCATTCCATTCATTCATGGATTTCTTCGGTTGTTTTGTTGCGGGTGTGATGGCGACTAAGCACCCAGGACTCTTGGGATTCAAAGACAAGGAAATGCATCTCAGCCCTTGAGAGACTCATTGACACCCTGGAAGACTTGTGCACAGAGCAGTGAATGATAGTGCAAGGTATCACCAACCAAAAGGGCCCGTGGAGTTCTTCAGAGGAAAGGACACGTCCAGCCCATCTCTCCCAGGTCACGTGCAAAAGAAAACTCCAGGGGACCTAACTGGCTGGCTCCACACTGCCACTCTCTGTGATGAATGAATTCCTGCTTCACGGTTTGTGAGGATGGGTGTTGTAGTCACCCCTGATTGCTGGCCACAGGCACAGCCTCACCAGCAATGCAGAAGTGGTGACCAACTTCCATCTTGACCTTTTGAAACCACTTTCCTTCCCACTCCACACAAACACCTCCAGGCTCAAGCTTCAGTGACATTTCTAGTCTTACTTACTTGACTTTCACTGCTTTGTACTGTTCACTAATTGTTTCATATGTACCCATGTGGCCTCAAGATTCTTGTGGGTGTTATTTGTCTCTTTTATTCCTCGGATGGGTGTTACTGGGCACTTAGAACTCAATAATCACTGAACAGTTGGTTGATGAATATGGAACTGGATTGGATGGATCACAAAAACTTAGAAGTAAAAAGGTCAAGATATTGCAAGAAAGTCAGAGGTACTTAGTCACTGGCAGAACGCTTAGTTCTGGGCTGAGGATTTTCTAGTCCTTAACTATATAATCCTCCCAACTCAATAAGGTAGGTGACATCAGACTTATTTTGTAGCTGAAGGAAACTGAGTCCTAGAGGATGAATCACTGTGGCCAAGATTATACAGCTAGCTAAGTTGTAGGCTTGGATACGGAACCCTCAGCACCATGATTCTGAGGCTCCTGCTTCTACTAAGACGCTCCACTGCCTTACCTTTGGAATCACATGCCAATCCAACGGGGATGTCTGTCAAATACAGTGCAGTTTTTGTGGGTCTGGTTTCCCAATTTCCCCATGTTTCCCATACTTTCAAGTTTAAAGCTTATATGCATGGACTTAAATGTAGCAATCTCTTGTTTCCTACCCCTAAATTAGTTTGGATATTATATCCAAAAAGTTGGATCTAATGTGTAAATTTCTGGTGGAAGCAAAAAGTGCAAACCCTGTAGCATCTGTTACTTATAATTGCTCTGCATTAAATTACAATTTTGGATTTAAATTTGAAAAAGTACATTTCAGTACCAAGGGTTTGATGTGGAAATAAAAAAGGTAGAAAGTAACTGATACATTTCGTATTTTTCTTTAATAGAGAGAGTTATGTAAAAAAGTTCAAAGTCAGAGGGAGGTGCCCTGGTGTTCGCTCGAAGTCTTTGGAGGGGATTGTGGAATTCCATCACTGTGCTGGTGTTGAGGACTGGAATGTACACATCTCTTCTTAAATCTAGACAATTGAAGCCTCCAGATGGTACCTGAAGCATTGCATGGTTCCCGTTCTTTGTCTTTAGTGCTTGCGGTTCTCTGCTGAAGCTAGTCCAGGTCCTGGTGGGGAAACCAACTAGAAGTCAGTACTACCTGCCCTCAGGTCCCCACGAGATCCTTTGTCAATCAAATAAAGGAATCATTGGATTTCTTAAACATACACTAAGAAAAAGACTAGGTAGATAGAAATGTGAGTGAAATATGTGAACAGGGTGCGTTAATCTGCTATGGCCACTGTAACAAAATAGCTGGGTGGCTTCAACAACAGAAATTTATTTCTCATAGTCTAGAGGCTAGGAAGCCCAAGATCAGGGCGCTAGGAAGGTAGGTTTTATTATGAGATCTTTTTTTTCTTGACTTGTAGTCAGTTGTCATCTGACTGTGTGCTCATGACCAAGAGGTCATAAGACCTCTTCGTGCTTTGCTATGGGGTAGGGATAGTGGGGGAGACAGAGAGAAAGAGAGAGAACACTCTGATGTCTCTACTTGTATGAGCACTAATCTTGTTGGATCAGGGCTGCCCCATTCATTTAACTTTAATTACTTCTCAGAGTTTTCATCTCCAAAACAGTCATGCCAGGGGGTTAGGATTCAAAATAGAAATTTTAGGTGTAACACAAACATTCATTCCATAACTCAGGACATTCACAAAAAGGGTAATATAATACCAGGGTGAGTAAACCTGTATTTTTTTCTTTCTTCTTCAGTCGATTCTTCTTCTTTTGGTCCAAAAGAGAATCATGTTCATGATAGCCTACAATAAACATGTATTGTTTTTAAAGCAGTAATAATAAACAGCATGAATTTGGGGCTTACTATATTCTAAGCATTGTTCTGAGACTTGACTTATATTCACTCATGTAGTTTTTGGAGGAACCCTTTGATGATGGGTTCCAGTGACGTAGGTTCCAATCTTATTCTGTTTGACAGAAGAGGAGCCTGATGGACAGAGAAGTTAGGCAACTTGGCCAGGGTCACACAGCTAGGAAGTGGCAGCACTAGAATCCAAGCTCAGCATCTGGCCCTGTGCCTGTGTTCTTAACAACTTTCTGAGATGCTTCAAATTATTCATAGATGTGATTTAGAACAAGGCACCAATTATTAGTTATTTGATTGGCAAAAATAAAAAAGCTTGTTATGTCTGGGGCTGGCAAGTGTGTAGGGAAAGTGGCAGTTTTACACACCTTTGGTGGAAATGGAAACTTCTGATGGGCAATTTGCCACCTTCAAATTTAAGTATGTATGCATTTATACTTCGAGCCAGGAATTCCATTTCTGGGAAGTCACTTTATAAATACACTTAAAAAATTACACCAAATATCAGCCGAAGGAGGTTCATTGCCGCATTGTTTGAATTAATTAAAAATCTGGAGTCAGTGTAAATGTCAATCTGTAGGGCAGAGAGGAAAGAAACTGTGGTTAATTTCACAGAAACTGGGGGGGTGGTGGATGTCCATGAGTACTGACGTGGTAACATCACACCCTACACTAATATGCCATATTAGTCTGCTTGGCCTGCCCTAACAAAATACCACAGATAGGGTGGCTTAAACTATAGACATTTATTTTTTCACCTTTCTGGAGGCTGTAAGTCCATGCTCAAGGTGCTGGCAGGGTTGGTTTCCTCTAAGGCTTCTCTCCTTGGCTTGCAGATGGCTACCCTCTTCCTGTCTCCCTCTGTGTACCCCAGGGATCTCTCTCTGTGTTTGAATCTCCTCTTCTAATAAGGACACAGTTCCATTACATGAAAGCCCAACCTAACAACCCTGTTTTATTTTAATTACCTCTTTAAAAGCACCATCTCCAAATACAATATTCTGAGGTATAATAGGTATTATGACTTCAATGTACGCATTTTAGGAGGGACATAATTCAGCCCATAATATAGGTGAACAAGAAAGATGGATAACTTAGTGATTAGTATCATCTCTTGTGTGATTTTTTTTTTTTTTTTTTTTTTTGAGACAGAGCCTCTAGCTGTCACCCTGGATAGAGTGCTGTGGCATCACAACTCACAGCAACCTCCAATTCCTGGGCTCAAGTGAGTTTCCTGTCTCTGCCTCCCAAGTAGCTGGAACTACAGGCACCCGGCCACAACGCCCGGCCATTTTTTGGTTGCAGCCGTCTTTGTTGTTTGGCAGGCCTGGACTGGATTCGAACTTGCCAGCTCAGGTGTACGTGGCTGGCACCTTAGCCCGTTGAACCACAGGCACCGAGCCTCTCTTGTGTGATTTAAAAAAAATACATAAAATAGCATACCTGGAAAGCTCAGCAATGAGCAGGTGGAAACGGGAACCAGAAATCAGAACAGACAGAGGACAGTATAAATAAATGACATAACTTTTCTGACACTAAAAAAAAAAAAAAAATACATAAAAGCTGATATATTCATTGAAATTTTGCCTGCAAAGCTCTCCAGAGAACTGTTGCACAGACTTGCTTTTGGGATGAAAAAAACTGAATGAGTGTGAAGTATGGTTGAAGGTAAACTCCTATTTTATTTTTCTATTTTTTCATAGTTAATATTCTAATCACGTGGAAGTATTGCTTTTATTGTTCCAACATCAGAAAGGGCTACCTATATAGGAGAATATGTTTTTTATTTGTTTTTTAGACAGTCTTTCTCTATTGCCTGTGCTGGAGTTCAATGGTACCCTGACAGCTCCCCTTGTAATCTCAAACTTCTGCCTCAAGTGAACCTCCTAGTTCAGCCTCCTGAGTAGCTGGAATTACGGGGGCCATGCCACCATGTCTGGCCAATTATTTTTATTTTGTGTAGAGCTGAGATCTTGCTATGTTTCTCAGGCTAGTCTCAAACTCCTGGGCAGCGATCCTCCAGCCTCAGGCTTCCAAAGTGCTAGGTTTACAGGTGTGAGCCTCCAGGACCAGCTGGTCATTTTAATTTTTGCCTTTAATTTTTCCGATGGAAAACTTTATAAATATTAGTATAATAAAAAATACTTATTGAATCGAATGGAATAAAATATTATTAAATGCTATATTACAGAATGGAATGTTACAAAATAAAATTTTATTGCATGGAATAAAAAAAATCCTTAAAAAATAACAAGAAGATGATTGAGGGGAAATGGATAGCATGTATGTGGGGAGATTTACTGGTTTGTGCTTAACTCTCTTTGTTTTCAGTGTACTGTAATGTACTCATGGTTTTTGAAAAAAGCTTCTATCAAGTTTCATGATTCATTTTTCCATCCTTATTTTTTTCTGGTATAATTTTGATATTAAGTGTCCTTGAAAGTTAACCTATATTAGGAAAGTGTTGTGCCTTCTCTTCACTGGAAATTGTCTCCTCCCCAAAATACTGTTAACTTTTATCTATCTCCTATTGATCTGCTTTAGGGCTTAAATAGAGCAAGTTATTAATCACTGCCCACCTTCTGTTACCAGCAAGCTCCTGGGTCAGCTTCTCCGATTAATAGTTGTGTTTTTTCTGAGTGCAAAGCTTTTTAACATTTGTTCAGAAAAATGTGATTAAGAGGGAAAATCAAACAAGAAGTTACACGTCTTTCTCCAAAGTGAGATCTCAATCATCTTTTTTGTTTGTTTGTTTTACAATCACTAGCAGCTTGGAATTAACATGCTCCTGTTTCCCTCTAACAGCAAAAGGTTTTTTGAATAGAAATGTTTTAAAACTTTGACCCAAGAAGAAGAGGAGGAAATTATATTTATCGAGGGCCTACCACATATCAGAATGCATTGCATATATACACTCTCTTCACAGTTAGTCTCCGGAGGGAGTATTATCATTTTCCATTTGCAGATGAGGAAACAGAGTCAGGGAGGTTGGGGAACAGTCTCCAAGTCCAGCAGCCGGCGTACAGGTGGACGTAGATTTGTTACCAGGTCATAAGTATATGTTCATTCCAGCTTCTGCCAATCGTTTACAAATAAGGGCTCTGAAGGGTCCTCCAGCTCCCAAGCTTTGGGGCTTAGGAAGAGGGGGCGGGTCAGCACAGTTTCCCATTTCCCTTTCTTTTAACTATAGATGTAAAGAATGAAGTAGCAAGGCCTAATGGAGGGAGGTGGTTTGCCAGTGGAGTCTCTGCGGGTGGTACAACCTCATTCTTTTTTTTTTTTTAAGCCATGCGTTGACTTCCTAAATAGACTTTGGTATCACCCTGTGTTTTTTGTTCAAGGTTTCATTAAGAAATTGGACGTTACTGTGAGAATTTTGCATCCAGTTACCTCCCCTTTCTAGAACTTATTCTTTACTAATGTTACTGGGACAATTTCTACTTCATACAAGTGTTTTTTGCAACAGCATTTATTAAAGTTTTTCTTCCACAAGTTGGGTCCTCTTAAAGAAAAAAAAGAAATTGGACGTTTGGAATCTTCATTTATTTTATATATATTCTCATGGTCAAAATGTTAAAAATAATACAGAAATGTATAACAGAAAATGAAATCCTAGGTAGTTTCTCACTCTGGAAATAAAAGTGTGGGGGTCTAACCTCCCTAATGTTTGATTATGACATGAATGAATAGACCCCAGGCCAACCCATGCTGAAACCTGAAGGAAAAGAAAAATAAATAATACTAATCTTTTCTTTGTTTAAAATTGTAATATTTTGTTTACTATAGTTCATAGTTTTCTTGTGTTTTTAATTTTTTTGAGACAGAGCCTCAAGCTGTCACCCTGGAGAGAGTGCTGTGGCATCACAGCTCACAGCAACCTCCAATTCCTGGGCTCAAGCGAGTCTCTTGCTTCCGCCTCCCAAGTAGCTGGGACTACAGGCGCCCGCCACAACGTCCAGCCATTTTTTGGTTGCAGCCATCATTGTTGTTTGGTGGGCCCGGGCTGGATTCGAATCTGCCAGCTCAGGTGTACATGGCTGGTGCCTTAGCCCGTTGAGCCACAGGTACCGAGCCAGTTTTCTTGTGTTTTTAATTCTCTCCCTTTCTCTCTCTATCTCTTTCTCCTCCTTGCTCCTTCCCTTCCTGTCTCTCTTTTTTGCCTGGGCTAGAGGGTTGTGGTATCATCATAGCTCAACATACACCTCAAACTGCAAGCTCAAGTGATCCTCCTGCCTCAGCCTCCCAAGTAGCTGGGAGTACAGGTACCCACCACAATCACAGTTGGCTAATTTTTGTAGAGATGGGGTGGGGGTGGGGTTAGAAGGTGGTGGGGTGGGAGGGTATCTTGCTCGTGCTCAGGCTGGTCTCTAACTCCTGACCTCAAGTGATCCGCTGATCTAGGGCTCTTGGCCTCCTAGAGGGCTAGGATTATAGGTGTGCGCCACCTCACCTGGCCTCCTTAGACTTTTAAAGCATCACATTGAAATATTGTTTATCCTGATAACTGAATTTCTTGACATTCCTTAAATTTTACACCTGAGGTGAATTCTGTTTTTCTCCCTCAGTCATCTGACCCTAAGTCTGGCCCTGGAATATACAAATTGCTATTCAAAATGCTTTGGGGGGGGGTTGGCTTGTTTTTAGAAAATAAAGAATCATACTATAATGACAGCAATGTATACTTCATAGAGCTCACTATATAATTTTATAAAATTATCATTTTTTTGCTTTGCATATATTAACAGTTCTATGAGGAAGCTACTATTTATATTGTTTTCACTTTGTAGATGGAAAACTGAGGCAGAGCGTTAAAATGCCCAAGGCCTCACTGCAGTTAAGGGGCAGAGCTGGAATTAGGGACAGTCTGGCTCCTAGGGTCTGTGCTCTAACCCACTGTGCATGTCTCTCTCTCTCCCTCTCCCTCTTCCTCCCCCTCCACCTAATGTCCTGGCAACCTACTTTTTTGCTAGCCATGAGCATCTTCCAATGTCAACATGGAAGACTCTACCTTCTCAATGTAAATGAAAATGGCAAAGAAAAAAAATAAAACCGCAAACATCTCTCAACAGCACCTTGACCATCCCGCCCTTTTCCTGTCCTTGCCCTTCTGCCTGTAGTGATCATTTCTCTCAAGTGGATTTCGGACCACTGTGACCACAGCTTCCCCTCTTTCGTGGCAATGCTCTTATTTTGAAGATAACTGACTCCAGCCAGCAATCTGGCTGCTGTGTATGAAGAGCAAGCCACCTCTTCACAAGCTCAGGGAAAACATTTGGAGCACAGATTGCAAAGCACCTGAATTTGAAATGTTTATTTCTTGGCTGGCTTTTATTTTCTTCCAACTATCAGAGGAACTCTGGCTGAAGTTGACACATTAATCACTTGTCTAATTTCATTTCTTCAATCCTGGTTATTTTTAAATGATAAGTAGCATGATTTACTGCCCTTTCTGATTTAGAAACCTGTTCAAAATTCAGAGCGGTGTCTACCTCTTTGTTAGCATAGTTGTTGGATGCTTTTTCTTTTGCCTTTTGCGATAATTAAGTGCTTATGGTTCTTTCATCTGAAACCAGGCTCATTAATGATATAGTTCATGCACTCAGGATCATTTAATTTAGATACTGGTTATTTCTAGTAAACTGCAATATGGTTGGCATGCCATTAGATAAGTGGGCTAAGAGGAGTAACACGACCTATTCTGATTGTTTTGTGGTATGCTTGCTCTCTCTTCTTTTGTGAGTGGTTAGCAAATCCTGCTAACAAGGTCAGCAATTCAATTCATATGTAGCTCAGTTCCAAGTCAAAGTCTGCACCTTGTGATGCAAAGTCTATAACGTGGAACACTGATCATGTAGAATGTGCGCGCATGTATGTGTGTGCGTGTGTGTGTGTGTGATCAGCTCAAATCTTTCATTATTTCCTGTGCTGTGATAACAGGCAGAGTTGGGTCTCTTTAAGCACCAGAGATGAGAACAGAGCCCAGCTGGTTTTTTCTTTGTCACTGTTTACAGACAGTTGGGTGGAGATATTTAGCAAATTAGGTTGTATTATGGGTTGAATTGTGTCTACCCTCCAAATTCAAATTCAGATTTTGATATTCTAACTCCCAGGACCACAGAACATGACTATGTTTGGAGACAGGGCCTTTAAAAGGGTGATTAAGGTAAAATTAAGCCATCACAGTGGGGCTCTCATCCCATCTGACTGGTGTCCTTATCAGAAGCTGAGGTCAGGACACAGACTCGCTCAGAGGTAGGACTTCATGCTCCATGTGAAGTCACAAGGAGCAGACGGCCTTCTGCCAGCCAAGCAGAGAGGCCTCAGAAGAAACCAACCTTGGTGACACCTTGCTCTCATATTTCTAGCCTCTAGAACTGTAAGAAAATAAGTGTCTGTTGTCTAAGCCACCCCATCTGTGGTAATTTGTTATGGCAGCCCTTGAAAGCTAATATAGGTAGAAGCGGGCACAACAGGGTGGAGGTTAGAATTGAAGACACACATTTTTGTCAGGTTGGTCAAGTTAAATATCTCATTACTTTTACTGTCCCTGTAATTTACCTACCTGTAAATAGATTTTCTGTTCTGAATTCTTGTGATTTCCATGTAATAATGAAGTACCTCTTGTTGCCTAACTGGACTAAGTATACCAAGTGTTTGGAAATACCAGTGACTCACCTCTGAGGAATGGGCTGGTGGAGATCAGGGAGCCACGTTGTCATTTTAAGGCCACTGCTAAGAGAGGGCACCACTCCCTTTGAGTGGAAGGGAAAGAGAACCATTGCTCTCACATGCTAAATATTGAGCTGTGAAATTTATAAGCATTTCTTTTAATGTTTACTGCAAACTTGTGTGATGTATTGCATTCTTTTTTTTCTATTAAATCATAGTGCCGTACATTAATGCAATCATGGGGTACAATGTGCTGGTTTCATATACAATCTGAAATGTTTTCATCAAACTGGTTAACATAGCCACGGCATTTTAAGTTTCACCTGTACTCTTCAAAGATGCACCGTAGGTGTGGTCCCACCAATTACCCTTCCTCCACCCATCCTACTCCCTCCCTTCCTCTCCCTTTCCCCTTTCCCAATATTCTTATGCTATAATTGGGTATAGCCTTCATGTGAAAGCTATAAATTAGCTTCATAGTAGGGCTGAGTACCTTGGATACTTTTTCTTCCGTTCTTGAGATAATTTGCTAAGAAGAATATGTTCCAGCTCCATCCATGTAAACATGAAAGAGGTAAACTCTCCATCTTTCTTTAAGGCTGCATAGTATTCCATGGTATACATGTACCACAATTAATAAATTGCACCCATTTGTGGGTTGATGGGCACTTGGGCTTCTTCCATGACTTAGCAATTATGAATTGGGCTGCAATAAACATTCTGGTACAGATGTATTACATTATTCTAGTGTTATAGAAGAGAAAACTGAGGATCCAGCATTTATAAGAACTTGTGACCTAAACAGATTTTCTTGTATCTAACCCAATGTTGTTTTTATTACACTACAATGTCTCTAATATCTTTTTAAAAAATGTGACTGCTTTGGTCTCTATAATGGGTACTTTTATATGTCACCTTGGCTAGACCCTAGGGCCCAGTTGTTTAGTCAAACACCAGACTAGATGTAGCTGTGATAGTACCTTCTCAGTTTTGATTAACATTTATGAGTTAAGCAGATTGCCTTCCAGAATGTGTGTGGGCCCCATACAGTCAGTTGAAGGCCTAAGAGCAAAGACTGAGGATTAAGAGGGAATTCTTCAAGGTTGCAACATAGAAACCTGATGAGTTTCCAGCCTGCCAGCCTGCTTAGACGATTTCAGACTCAAGGCTGCAACCTCAACTCTTCACCTGCGTTTCAGCTTGCTTGCCTGCCCTATAGATTTCAGAGGTGCAAGCCTCTGTGATTGTGTAAGCTTGTTACTTAAATTTCTCTCTCTCTCTCTAATATATATATATGTATATACATATATTAATATAATATTACATGTATATATCCACATTATATATATGCATATATCCTCTTGCTTCTGTTCCTCTGGAGAACTCTGAATAATACAGTCTTTAATTAAATCTGAGTCTTCAGCCTGGAAGGTAGGAAGTCTCACTATTGCATTAAAGTAGGTTACGTGCTGCAACAATCAGGTAACAATCTCCAATCTCAATGAGTTAATACAATACAAATTTTATTTCCCACTCTGTCCAACAGAGCATTAGCAGGTTGGCCTCCTCCATGGTGATTAGGGAGCCGGCTTCCACCCAGTGGTTTTGTCAGCATCTAGGCAGTCCCACAGTCTCTCCTGGATCCTCTGCTTCTTGCTGGGAAGTAAAGAGAGAAGGGAGAGAATGTGGAGGCTCTCGTGAGAGCCATCTGAAGTCAGGCCTGCAGGCGGCACATGACTTTCTCCCATATTTCACTGCCCATATTTCACTGCACGTGGCTGTATGAAGCAGCCAGGGCAGTGGGGGAGCTGGGCAGGGGAGGAGAAGCACCAGTAGCACCAGTGTCCACAAGAAGCACGTGTATCGGAGAGCACTGGCTTTCTCCGTCACATCCTCACCACAGCTGCAGACGTGACCAGGAGAGCAGTAGGAAAAGAAAGTCAACATCATTGATTGATGTTGGTTTTGGATGGGGACATAAAGTTTTTCAATACGTCTATTATTTTTAAACTTAATCTGTGGGTTCATAATTTTAACTTATAGACACACAATTCTAATTAAAATAACCACAGGATTCTGGCCTGGGATATCGTCAAAATTTCCCAAAATATTAACTTGGATAATAATGGAGTATATGACCAAAGACAACCTGATAGGGTAGAAATCTGTTTCCATCAGATAGTAGACAGAATTATAAAGTGACACAATGCACCTGAGATGCCACTTAACACCAATGGGGCACCTTCTAGAAAAGTTAATGGGTACATCTTAGAAGGGTGCAGGCGAACCTTACTAAATGCAGAATACAAATGTCTTCATACAATAACTAAGAAAATGCCATGAAGACTATGGTAATCAGTTTGATGAAAACAGTTCACATTGTATATGAAACCAGCACATTGTACCCCCTGGTTGCACTAATGTACACAGCTATGATTTAATAAAAAAAGTAAAATCTCACTGATACTCATAAAAAAAAAAATTCTCCAAGAAATAGCAAAAAAAAAAAAAAAACCGTTAATAAATGAGCACTCTGTAAGTGGTGTTGCCATTGGTGAGGCTCTATATACATGTATAATCTACATCTATGTCTGTATATCAGGAGGTATAAAAATATTCCTATCTAAGCTATGTGTAAGGATTCATTCATTGCATTATTTGTCTTAACAGGAAAAAACTTAGTGCTACGTTTATAAATATCTAATAAATCATCTTTAGTGATGGCATTTTTAAAAAATAAATATTGACAGCTCACCAGCTACTAAGAGAATAAGAACTGAAAAATGGGATTTTTTGCTTTAACTTGACTAGGAAAAGCTGAGACACAACTGTAATTGAATATCTGCTCACCAGGGTGGGATCGTATCATTTTTGTAGATCTAAACATAAGTCTCCTTTTCTCCCAGTCTGGAAAGCACACTATGATAATTATTAAGACAATTTTCCTAACCCTAAAAAGGCTCAATCCTGCTTGCCTTCAGAGCTTCTCTTGGGGGAACAGAAAAAAAAAAAAAAAGGATAAAGTAAAGCCAAGCTTTAGGAATGTTTTCCAATGGCAAACAGAGGTGCCCCAGGAAGGAGACCAGGTGATGATTTTACACATAGACACTGTGATTTGTGTGTTGTGAAGTCTCCAACAATGGAAAGAACAGCCTGGCTGCCTCTTGTGAATCATGGGCATCTTTGTTGCTCTGCTCTTTGTCCCAGGATGTGTGAGAGGGAACCCTGGGGCCCCGTGGCTGGGAGTGGAGAGAGACTCTGGGCCCTGTTCCATCCTCCTCCTCCTCATTTCTTGGTGGAGCAGATACCAGTGTGCAGAGGTAGCAGGGCAGGGTTCCCTGTCCCTGTAGGTACCCTCCAGCCTGCAGGATGAGTGGTGGTGGTAGAGCGCCAGCTGGCCATGGTTGAGCTATAGTGATGGGATGGGGAGGGGAGACCCCCTGAGATCCTTGCTCTGCTGATAAACCCAAGTCTTCCCTAGAGGAGTGTTCTCTCCCTTCAGCTGCCCTCCCTCCTGAGCTACTAGGCTCTTTAAGGAGTCAACAGAGCAGTCTGGCTGCCTAGTATAGATGTATTTATATATTTAAAAGGCTTCTCTGTAGAAGACACAGTGAGAGCAGCCTTACCAAGAGAAATGGCAATAGAGACAGAAATCATAGCAGCAAACACAATAATTACAGGATTGCCAAAGACACAATAACAACTCTTTCCCAGTGCTTCCCACTGTCCTGGCCAGACTCCCTGATTCCTGGCTCGAGGCCTGTGCCCATGACTACCATGGTCCCGGTGGTAAGTGCCTGACCCGCTCCCTAGTGGTTCCAAGGGCTTCGTCTGAAGTCCTGGGCACACCCTCCCCACCCCCAATGGTGGTGGTAGATTTAAATAAACACAGGCTCAGGGAAGAGAGAGGGAAATAAGAAGTCTGTGTTCTCTCACAGCACACAATAAGGTTCTGTGGCTCCAGGGCACTCCTCTTCCAGCTGTCCCAAAGATTTTCTCTTCCAAGAAAGTACTTTACAAATGATACCTCGGACAACAGGCACAGTTTTGAGTCACCAACCACACAGTGAGCCAGAGGTCTGCAAGAATCTCTCAGTGCTGAGTTGAGGCAAGTGGCAACTTGGAGGTTGGGACATGATGTTCCTGTGGCCTCCAGGTGTGATCCAGATGCCGGCTTTCTCTCCTCTTCTTCGGAGAGTGTTGGCCTGGATGGTGGGTCCTGGCTGCCCTGCCAGTCAAGGGGCATGTAGATTTCTTAGCTCCACCAGGTTAGGTGTGCATCCTTTATTCTCTCCCCTCTTCTCTCCTGTCCCTGCTCTCTCTCTCTCTTCTTTTTAACATTTCCATTTATCAAGCATTTACTATGTACACAATACTCTGTTAGACATGGAGGAATCCATAAAGATATAAAAGGCCTGCTTTTACCCTTCAAGGTGATGACAGCCTGTTATTGGAGGCTGTAACCTGGGCTCAGAGTAAAGAGTCATTGGTTCCAGAGCTTCTTTGTCACAGATCAGTCGTAAGACCTTGGGAAAGTCACTGACCATTGTTGAGTTATGTTTTCTTATCTACAAAAGAGGAGGGTCATACAAGATGTTCCCATCCTTTTCAAAACTCGAGTTTTTATTTTTATTCTTTTAGACACACAGGCTTACTCTGATGCCCAAGCTGGATTTGAACTCCTGGGTTCAAGCGCTCCTCTTGCCTCAGCCTCCTAAGTAGTTGGGACTACCTGTGCTGCCACTGGGCCCAACTTCTGTGGAATTTGACAGTGAGCATCTAATAAGTGGCTTGTTCACTTGGTAGAGAAAGGTGGCCTTGCAGAGTTCTTAGGGAAGGCTTTGTGGAAGAGTTGGGACATGAGTTAAATCCTAAAGGATCCACAGGGAACATTAGGAAAGAGAAGACAACACACGAGTCCAAGACATTAGCTGTGACTGGGAGAAGGAAGTGATGAGAAAGTTCTGGGTAAGGATGGGTGTAAAGGAATTGAAGGGGCGAGGAGGCAAATGTGAAAAATCTTAGGTATGGGGAAATGTGGGAAAGAGGCACACCATGTGGTTTCTTGATTTGAAGCACAGTCTTGATGGTGGTGTCATTGATGAACTAGAAGATAATAGGAGTTGGTTTCATGGGGAAGGTGCCGTCACGTTTCAGAGGTGTTGAATTTGAGATGGGCATTCTCCATCCTATGCCCATGGGTGTGTCTTGGGTGCTGTCTGAAAGTATACAGTCAACTCTTAGGAGAAAGGTCACGAGTGACCTTCAACGATCAGGGAGTTGCTTGGTTAGCAGTTCATGTACAGCAATGGGACTGGATGAGACTTTGACAAAAAGGATGAGAAGAAGGAAGAGCAGAGGGTTAAGGGTACAGATTTGGGGACCGTACACCATTGGACGGGAAGCCAATGAAGGAGACAGAGAAAGAGTCGGAAAGAGTTAGAGAGTGAGCAGGAAGCAGCGTTCCCAGGCAGGCAGGGAAGGTATCTGCTACCACCAAAAAAGTGAAGGGCACCTGTGGAGATTAGTTAGACAGTTGCTGCCACACTTTCCTGGTGGTTCCCAGTTTTCCCTCAGTTCCGTGAAAATGTCTGATGGGTCAGGAACATCCGGTGGAATTACTTTCTCTAAAGGTCTTTTTGTTTATTTCATTTATTGTTTAGAGAAAACACAGAGGGAATTGAGTTGGAATGTGGAAAGCCCTTATTTTATAACACCTTTGCCAGATTCAGAGTCCATGTAACGTAGTGACTATTTTAGTTATTAAACATTAATATCTAGGATGAGACTGAGATGTATGCAGTATCTTAATTTTATAGGGAATACCACATGCGCTCAAGTAAAGAACTCTTTTTTTTGTTTGTTTGTTTTTATTATTAAATCATAGCTGTGTATATTAGTGCAATCAAGAGGTACAATCTGCTGGTTTCAAATACAATCTGAACCATTTTCATCAAACCGATTAACATAGCCTTCATGGCATTTTCTTAGTTGTTGTATGAAGATATTTGTAAAGAACTCTTAACTTAATAGGATCAAAGCTCACTCCATCATGAAACCTCTTTTTGCCCATTCTCCTTACGTGTAAAAGGAAGGCAGTCTTCTGAACAACAAAGGGCAAACAAACTAATACAAAGTGTTAGAAGAAAACGTGATACATGGCAGGTGTTCAATGATTGTGATCTATGACTGTCATGTTATTCGATGAAATTTCCTCAACTAACTTGCAGTTCTCTGGACAAACCCTTATTTATCCCTGAAGGAATCACTCACTCACTCATTTCCTTTCTCTTTTACCTTCTATTAATTTGTTGTAGTCTCTAGGGAATCAAAGAAGAGTGAAGCTGTGATCCTCATCAATGAGAAATTCTCATTCTAGTGGCATGTAAACACAAGATTACTTTCCCCCAAAGTTGTCAAATAAGAAAAGGGTAAAGGTAGAAACTTGGGGGAAAAGACTGTTTCTGTTATGATTTTTAGGAAAAATAGTGTGTCATATACTACATTAGCTGAGATCTTAAGTGTTTGGAATCCACTAACTTGGAGTCATAGGAGTAACATTAAATCTTAAGATAGATGAAATAGTAACATCACCTTCTGTTATTTTTAAATACTGGATATATTTATTTTTTATTTTTGCAGTTTTTGGTTGGAGCTGGGTTTGAACCTGCCACCTCCAGCATATGGGGCCGGTGCCCTACTCCTTTGAGCCACAGGTGCCACCCAAATATCGGATATATTAGATAAAGTAATAACACAAGAACCCAAGGGTCTGAGAAGTACTCTGATAAGACTATAATTTTACGTCTACTTGTAGCATTCTTAAGCTTTTTGTTATCTTTTATTTGTTTTGGAGACAGCCTCTCATTCTGTCACCCAGGCTACAGGGCAATGGCTTGACCAGAGCTCACTGTACTCTCCAACACCTGGGCTCAAGTCATCTTCCTAAATCAACTTCCTGAGTAGTTGTGACTACAGTCGTGTACCATTATGATTGGCTAATTTTTATTATTCCTGGTAACAGTGTCTCAGTATATTGCCCAGGCTGATCTCAAAATTCTGCCTTCCAAGAATCCTCCTGCCTTAGCCTCACAAAGTGTTGGGATTGTCTGTGTGAACCATTGTGCCGGCCACCCTTTGCTTAAATTAGACCGTGAGCTACCAGAAAGCAGGGAGGGAGTCTATCTCATTCGTTTTTGTGTAATACTGACTAGATGGAGAAATGGTTATATTTAAAGGAAGAAAGACCTTTCCCACTCATTCTTTAAAACATTTTAGCAGAATGCATTTTCTTTTTTTTGTTTTCCCACATCTAAATGTAGTATATTAAACATGTAGTAGTTTTTTTTTTTTTTTTTTTTTTTTTATTAAATCACAGCTGCGTACATTAGTGCAATCAAGGGGTATAATGTACTGGATTCATATACAATCTGAAATGTTTTCATCAAACTGTTTAACATAGCCTTCATGGCATTTTCTTTTTTTCTTCTTTTTTTTTTTCCAGTGGTAAGACAGAATTTATTTACAGAAAACACTAAAGCTCCTGGTAGAGAGAGAGAACTCAAGTGGGGAGAGAAAAGCTCTCTCCATTTCTCTCCTGGTCTTTCCCTGTCTCCCCCTTTAGGCTTTTAGTCTTGGGGTATATATAGGCTGGGAACCGAATGAACACAGTCCCTTCTGTGGGGGGCAAGGTGAAGAAGGGGGCAAAGTGAATGAATGTATCAATGAATGGACACAGTTCATTCATGGAACTGAGGCCTAGGAAATTCACATGAAATTGACTTAGGCATAGGAAATGGGGGTTCCACATTTAGTCATAAGTGTAAAGTGAAGGAGACACCAAGGCACAGGTGTCTCCTTGGCAGTTGTTTGGCCTTTTTGGCTATTGGAGTCTCCTGTGGGGGTTGGAGGTCCCCCTCCTTGCCTGTCATCCAGCCCGCTGGTTCTTCAGCTGGCTGCCGCAGCACCGCCACCGCCACCGAGGAGGCGGCAGGTGAGCCAGCTCTGCTGAGCTGACTAGGGCGCCAGATGTCCTGCATCAGTTCTCCCTGTCGGAGTAGAAACTCTAACTGCTGTTAGGGAAAAAGGGCGAAGACTCCATCTAACTGTTTCCTGCTGAATTGGGCGATGATTGAAGGGGACAGTTTGGGTTTCTCCAGAGGGAGAGTGATACAGGGGTTCATGGACTGGAACCATCTTTATTGCATGTGGCTTGATGACATTTCTGGAAAACATAAATCTGATTAGTATAATCAGTAATAGGCAAAGGTATAACAGCGTCAGGTCAGAAGCACTTATTCAGTGATGCTAAAAGAAAGCCATATTAGGATTTTTCTTGCTTTTTCCGAAATGATAACTTCAAACTTTCTTTTGGCTCACAAGTGTAGGTGGTCTGTGGTTGGCTGTCTTCACTGTCTGCCTCCTAGAAGATGGAGGGTTCCAGGGTTTTACCCGTGAATGATGTATGCAGGAATCGACTCCTATAACTTTAACAGCTGTAGAAGAAGAAGACAAGATAACAGGAAAGGGGACTTCCCAAGTTGGGTCAGGGAAGGTGAATTAGAGGGGAGAGTTTTGATCATGACTAGATCTCCAGGAGGGAAAAGTTCCTGTTTTAGTTAGTATGTCCCTCCCCAAAAGGGGAGCAGGACTTTCAGGCATGATATTTATTTATTTTTGAGACAGAGTCTTATTCTGTTGCCCAGGCTAGAGTGCTATGGCATCAGCCTAGCTCACAACAACCTCAAACTCCTGATTCAAGTGATCCTCCTGCCTCAGCCTCCCAAGTAGCTGACACTATAAGTGCCTGCCATGACACCTGGCTAATTTTTCTATTTTTAGTAGGGGCAGAGGTCTTGGTCTTGGCACAGGCTGGTCTCAAACTCCTGAGCTCAAGCTATACTCCTACCGTGGCCTCCCAGAGTGCTAGTATTACAGGCGTGAGCTACCATACTCAGCCTTTTTTTGTTTTTAGAGACAGGGTCTTGCTGGTCTTGAACTCCTGGCCTCAAGTGATCCTCCTACTTTGGCCTCCCAAAGTGCTGGGATTACAGGCATGAACCACTGCAACCAATTACTTACTTTTTTTTTTTTGAGACAGAGTCTCACTATGTTGCCCTTGGTAGAGTGCTGTGGTGTCACAGCTCACAGCAACCTCAAACTCTTGGGCTTAAGCGATTCTCTTGCCTCAGCCTCTCAAGTAGCTGTGACTACATGTGCCCACCACAACGCCCGACTATTTTTTGGTTGTAGTTGTCATTGTTTGGCAGGCCCAGGTGTATGTGGCTGGTGCCCTAGCCGCTGAGCTATAGGCGCCGAGCCCCAACTATTTACTTATTTTAAAGTAAACCGATGAGGAAACAAAAAGCTATTCTTAATGCTATGAAATAATGCAATGGATGTCAGTTACGCTCGTGGTTTCGAGGCTGAGCTTTTAACTGGCTTTGATTTTTTCGTGTTCAGAAAATCCTGGAGTGTGCACTTAAGTAGTTGCAAATGGCAGCAGCTCTTTTTTTAAACTGCTCACCTTGCATGCCTGGAATACTCTTCAGCGAACCCATGGGGCTATGCCCGTGTTAAAATTGGGTAGAGAACACATTTGAGAGTGTCTGTTATTTTTACTACAGTTTTCAAAATAATTTAAAATACATTTTTGAAAAGTGAAGTTAGAATCAGATGCTTACAGAGCCCCTGAAACATCTCTGCCAAATACGGTGGTTCAAATTTATCACTTTGGCACATGAGGAGACTGGGATAAGGGAGGTGGGAGGGGAAGGGCTCAAGCTCCCCCAGTGGGTGGTTGGTTCACAGCCTACCATCCTCCCTGCTCTATCCAAGCATCACTGATGCCCCTGACTCAGGATTCCCATCGGACCCCTCCAACACCCCTCTTTCCCTATTTGCTCCCCCAACCCACCATACAGCAGGTGGGAATGTTAGCCCTACAGCTGTCCTGAGAAGCCTGGTGGCTGAGCGCCACAGTTGTCTGCCAGATGGGCGGGGCAGGAGCCCCTCCCCAGCGTCCTGGCCCCCACATGCAGGGCTTTTGGCAGGGAGGGGCTTCAGCAATCAACACAGGCTCCAAGCTTGATTAATTGCCTTCGTTTGCATATGCCTTGCTTCCTTGTGGCCTCCTGGACTGAGACAGCTCAGGCAGGCAGCTCTCCCCCTCCCGTGGCAGGGTAGGGGCTGATGGGGAAGGAGATAAGCCCCTTACCTCTGCCTCCTCCGTTTCCTTTCCTCTTGGCCACACTCAGGGATGAAGATGCCTCTCACAGCAATGACAGGCGATTTTGTGGGGGAGGCAGATGACCCCATGGGTGATGGGAACAAGGACTGTATCTGATGGGCACTGGGTGCACCCAGGCCTTGAGGTGGGCTTCCCTTCTCACCAGTTGTATCATCTTGGACTGGTGGCTTACCAACCCACCCCAGCCTCATTTTCCTCATTTTAAAAACATGGAAAACTCGGCTCCGCGCCTGTGGCTCAGCGGGCTAAGGCGCCAGCCACGTACACCTGAGCTGGCGGGTTCAAATCCCACCTGGGCCCTCCAAACAACAATGCCGGCTGCAACCAAAAAATGGGCGGGCGTTGTGGCGGGCGCCTGTGGTCCCAGCTACTTGGGAGGCGGAGGCAAGAGACTCGCTTGAGCCCAGGAATTGGAGGTTGCTGTGAGCTGTGATGCCACAGCACTCTATCCAGGGTCACAGCTTGAGGCTCTGTCTC
>CAUYON010151524.1:0-16462 GCA_963573935.1 Arctocebus calabarensis | reverse complement strand
CAGCAACCTCCAGCTCTTGGGCTTAAGTGATTCTCTTGCCTCAGCCTCCCGAGTAGCTGGGACTACAGGCGCCCGCCACAGCGCCCGGCTATTTTTTTGTTTTGCAGTTCGGCCGAGGCCGGGCTTGAACCCGCCACCTTCGGTATATAGAGCCGGCGCCCTACTCGCTGAGCCAGAGGAGCCGCCCCTAGTTCTTTCATTTCTTCTAAAAATATTTTGTAGTTTTCAGTACATAAGTCTTGCACTTCCTTTAATAAATTTACTACTAAGTATTTTATTCTTTTTTGATGTTACTGTGAATGGAATTGTCTTCTTAGTATGACAGATTGTTAGAATATAGAAATACAATTGCTAGTACATGGAAATACAGTTGAATTTTATGTGTTCATCTTTCATCCTTTGACATGACTCTGAATTTATTTATTAGCTTTGGTAGTCTTTTTTTACATGTGTGTCTGGATTTCATAGGATGTTCTATATCCAAGATGATATCTTAAAATAAAATTATTTTTCTTTCCAATCTGGATGGCTTTTATTTCTTTTCTAATTGCATTGTTAAGAAATTCTATTGTAATGTTGAATAGAAATGGTAATAATGAAGATCCTTGTTTTGTTTCCAATCTTACAGGAAATACCTTTAATGTTTCACTAATATGGGGTCAGTTTTATATTTTTAATAAATGAGCTATGTTTTATCACATTGAAGAAGTTTCAGTATTCCTAGTTTGAAGTAACTGTTTTAGGTCATAAATTCATAAATATGTGTTAGATTATTATCACATGTATGTTTTTGCATTTGGTTTTATTCTTTAAATATTGACTTGCAAATAGGTAATTTATTTTTAATTTTTTTTCCTTGCAGGGGTGGTGGCTCCTGATTTATATTTCTCCTATAACTCCCATCTGTTAATGCATACGGCTTTAGATTCAGAGTGATACTGGTTTCACAGAATGAGTTAAGAATGATTCTCTCTTTTGTAAAGTTATGGAATGGTTTCTGTAGAACCAGGTACAAATTCATCTTTGTAGATCTGGTAGAATTCAGCTAGGAATCCATCTGGTCCAGAGATTTTTTTCTTGTTGCAAGATTTTTTTTATTATTTCTTCCAACTCACTGATCATTAATGATCTGTTTAAGGTTTTTGTTTCTTCCTGATTGAAGCCTGAGAGTTTCCATATTTTCATGAATTTATCTATTTTTTCTTGGTTTTCTAGTTTGTTTACATAGAATTTTTGGTAATATTCCTAGATGATATTTTGCATTTCTGCAGCATCCGTTGTAATGTCTCCTTTTTCATTTGTGATAGAGATTTTTTGATTTCCTGTCTCTTATATTTCTGGTTAATCTAACTAATAGTCTATCAGTTTTATCTTTTCAAAGAACCAATTTATTATTTCATTTATCTTTGTATTGCTTTTTTTTGCTTACCATTTAATTTACTCCTGCCTTTTTATTACTTTATTTCTGCTGGCTTTGGTTTGGTTTGTCCTTCTTTTTCTAATTCTTTGATGTGATATTAGGCTATTAATTTGTGATCTTTCTGTCTTTGATGAAGGCATTTAATTCTATGAACTTCACCATTAGGACTGTTTTGGCTGACTCCCATAGATTTTGAAAGCTTTTGTCTTCTTTGCCATTCATTTCAAGGAAACTTTTGATTTCCATATTAATTTCATCATTAACTAAAGGGTCATTAATTTGTTGAGACTTGTTTTGTGTCATCTGATGTAATCTGCCTTGGAAAATATCCCATTACTGATGAGAAGAATGCATAGTCATTATTTTTGTGTGTGTAGAACGTTCTTTAAATGTCTGTTAGGCCCACTTGTTCTAGAATCCTTTTTAAATCTAGTTGTTTGTTTATTCATTTTCTTCCTTGATGATCTATCTAGTCTGTCTCTGGAGTGTTGCAGTCTCCAACTCTTAAGATTCTGCTATTTATTAATTTGCTTAGATCTAGAAGAATTTGCTTTATGAAACTAGGAGGAGCTCCTGTGTTAAGTGCATATATATTTAGGATTTTTGTGTTTTGTTGAATTGCTCCCCTTATCATTATATAATGACCATCTTTGTCTGTTTTAACTACTATTAATTTAAAGTCAATTTTGTCTGTTATACACCTGTTTACTTTTGGTTCCTATTTGTGTGAAATATTTTTTTTTCAATACATTAACTTAAACCTGGGTGAATCCTGGTAACTTACATGTGTCTTGGAGACAAAAAATACTTGGTTGTGTTTTTAATGCTTTTTAGCCAGTCTATGTCTTTCAGCAGGGCATTCTGACCATTTAGTTTGAGTGTTAGTAATGATAATTGAGATGCTGTTCTGTTCAACATGTCGTATGATACCTTATTGTTTTGTTTT
This sequence comes from Arctocebus calabarensis, assembly GCA_963573935.1. Taxonomy (NCBI): domain Eukaryota; kingdom Metazoa; phylum Chordata; class Mammalia; order Primates; family Lorisidae; genus Arctocebus; species Arctocebus calabarensis. The sequence continues at coordinate 14,096 of CAUYON010151524.1, read as the reverse complement.
CCCTCATGCTATTATTTATGTGCACTGTGAACTACAGGTTTTGGGTGTTTTTACACTGGTTTCTATTTCTTATTTTGTGGAATGTATAATGCACTTTTGAACAATCTAAAGTAGGGCACATCTAATAGAGACTAATTCCCTTATTTGCTTGTCTGGGAAATACTTTACTTCTCCTTCATTTCTAAAACTTTAGCAGCAGACAAACTTCTTGGCTGGTAGTTTATTCTGTTTTAGGAGACTAAAGATAGAAGCCTTTCCTTTGTGGTTTGTAAGGTTTCTCTTAAGAAGTCTGCTGATAGCCTGAAGGGTTGACCTTTGCACTTTACTTGATGTTTTCACCTCACAGTTCATAGAATTTCTTCCTTCATGTTGACAGTTGCCAGTCTTGTGACTGTATGCCCTGGTGATTAGATTTTTGCAATAAATCTCCCAGGTGTTCATTGAGCTTCTTGTATCTGGATGTCTAATTCTCCAGAAAGAGCAGAAAAGTTTTCCTCAATTATTCCTTCAAATAGTTTGTTCAGGACTTGTGCTTTTGCTTCTTCATTCTCAGAGATGGCTGTGATTCTTATATTTGCTTGTTTCATATAACCCCATATTTCTTATAGATTTTATTTATTCCTCTTTATTCTTTGTTCTGTATTTTGACTAAGTTAATTCAAGAGAGTTGTCTTCAAGCTATGAAATTCTTTCTTCTGCTTGGTCTGGTCAATTCTGACACCTCCCTACTGTATGTTGTATTTCCTTAAATGAATTGTTCATTTTCAGAAGTTCTGTTTCTTTTTCTTAATATATCTATGTTTGTAGTAAATTTTTCATTTATTTCCTAAATTGTCTTTCTAGTTTCTTGAGTTGGTTTTGAGCCTGTTGGATTTCTTTGAGCTTCCTTAACCCTTTGACTGTAGAGTGCTCAGAAGGAACAGTGCCAAATAACATCCTGTGTAGAATACCTAACGGCATTGTTCACACCAAACAAACATCTTGTTTGAATGCCTACTGGCATCATTCTTAGTCAAAAGGTTATAATCCATATTTGAAATTTTCTACCTTTACCTTGGATGTGAGAACAATGTAATCTAAAATTTGAAGTAAAATTAAAAATATTTAATTTGAAATAAAAAATTTTAAATTTGCAGTATTAAAAAATAAATTTTCTATCTTTTATTTTGGTATTTTCATTTCAGTTGGGATCCATTGATAGAGAGCTGATATTATTCTTAGAGAGTATCCTTTCGCTCTTTTTTTTCATACTTCCAAGGGTTCTTACAATGATTTCTTCTCATCTAAAGCAGCTCTCACTTCACATTTTGGATATTTGTTTCATTTAAATGGGGCTCTTTCCCCACACTTAAGGGTGTGTCTATAGCATATGTTGGGTAAGGACTTTTGGCTTCCCTTATGGGTTCTTTGGAAATATAGGTTCAGGATATATACTTTGATTACAGGTATCCGTAATGCGGTAGTTTTCTCACTTGCTACAGATTTATAAGCTGCAACAGTGCTAGTTTACTATGTGCATGTCCTGGAGACTCCTTATTCTTTACCACAGCACGAGTGGGCAGAGGAGTGAGGCTAGGCAAAGCTGGGTCAGGTGAGCATGCAGGCTCCATAAAATCAGTCAAAAGACCTATCTTTACAGGAGTCTAGGGTTGGCTCTCAGGTCCCTGGGGAAAGTCTCCAGAGAGTGGCGGAAGAAGCCTCACCATGCAAAAAGTCTGCTCTTGGGGAAGAGGCCAGGCTGGCTGTCACTTCTCCCCCTTCTTCTGCCCTGAAGATTCCCTTCTAGAGTCTTATCATAAGCAGAAACTCAAAATAGCTGACCTGTAATGGTGCTCTGGGCTGGGAGATTTCTTGCTTGGGGTCCTTCTGAAAGGCAAAAGTGCAGCTTACCTGGGGAGGAGGGATGTTCTGTGAGTATGCTGTAGCTCAGACCCACACTGCACTCTCCTTTCAGTTCTGTTTATATGAGATGCCTTGCCTCCTAAGATTGGTCCACAGAACTCCCGTTTGTGCTCCTGAGCAACAAGATTGAGTCCAGAGCTGTGGGATCTGGCCTACAGGCCTTTCCTCTGATTACACAGTTTAATCCCTGACCATGCCAGGGAGAAGCCTGCCAGTCCTAAGTTGCCTATGGAGTGCTCAAGCAGGCTTAGCGTCCCTCTGCTTTGAGTATGACATGCTCAATCAGAGCAGCCAGGTGGGCAGCACTAGGGGAACTATCACGCTGGAAGCTCAGTCCAAGCACTCTTTGGTCTGCTGCAGATCTTTAAGAGGAAATGTTTGAGTTACAGTCTCTGTAGAAGTCTTGGTATGTGGACATGCACTGCCCTAATGGAGCAACCAGGAAAGCAGCATCGGGCAGGGCTGGTGAGCAAGAAGTTCACAGTATAAGCACCCTTCAGTCTACTGCAGGCTTTTAGAGGAAGTGTTCAGCCTCATTCTCTGCACCAACCTCAATGTCATGCACCCACAGAGGGGAAACGGATGCTCATAAGAGCCCTGAATCATTCATCTTTCTTAGCAGCTGTGGGGTGGGGAGCAGTAGGATAGGAAAAATTCTGAATGGGGGATGCTAGCACCCTAGTCATCTTTGACCCTTTCTCTGGAAGACAACCCACCTTGATGTTCAGGCTCTGGGGTTACACAGATGTATTTGGACATAATGGCCCCCAGGCTCCTGCAGTCTGGGCCAGAGTTCAGAAATGTTTGTGTGGGGATGAGTGGTACAAAAACTAAAGTGCTAAAGCTCCCTAGGGTGGACAAAGACACACAGTGGTTTGATAAACAATATGGCACCTGCTCTCTCTGCTTGGGTCTATAGCAATGGGAAGTGACCCCATTGCTGGCAGCTTAGCACTTTGTCCACAAGATGTTCCCACTTCGCCGGCAGTAATTGCTTTTGGGCTTGTGAGAGCAGAAAGGCTCTTCAGCATCTGCGGGGGCTTGCTGACTGCCAGAGATATGAGGAAAGGAGAAACAAGTTCAGCACCCACCCTTTTCACTGGGCTCCAAGCCTTTCTCAGATTGATCCCTGCTGATACCTTGATCCTTGTTGTTCTGTTCTGCAACTTCTTCCTGTAGAATATCTGGTAGCTTCTGGTGCTTTTCATTTGGAATTACACCTGATCTCATTTTTATTTTCCACCTAAAACTTTTTCTTCTTTCTGAGATAATCTGGCAGGTGATGTCTCAGGTCAGCCATCTTTTCTCTTCTGAACATCTGATTTCAAAAAAAAAAAAGGACAGATAAGCAGAATAGATACTTTACCAAAATATATAAAAATATGCAAATAAAAATATGAAAAGTGTTCAAAATCATAAATAATTATGCCATTACAATTTTTTTAACGTTACCTCTCCAGACAATTATTAGAATGGCCCTAATCCAGAGCATCAATAGCACCACCTGCTGGTGAGGATGTGAAGCAACAGGAAAACTCTACCACTAGTGGGAATGCAATGCGGTACAAGCCACTTCGCAAGAGTTTGGGTCTTTATTACAAAACTAGCCATACCTTTACCATACCATCCAGCTATCACATTTCTTGGTATTTACCAAATGGAGTTAAAAACTTATGTTCACACAAACATCTGTACATTGGATGCTTAGAGAAACCTCATTCATAATTGCCAAATCATAGAACCATTCTAGGTATCCTTTAGGTGGTGAATGGAAATATAAGATGTGATACATCTAAACAATGGAGTGTTACTCAGCACTAACAAGGGATGAGCTGTAAAGTAATAAAATGCCATGGAGGAGACTCACATACATGTTACTAAGTGAAAGAAGCGATTATGAAATGACTATATAGTGGATGATTCCAACTACAAGATATTCTAGAAAGGTAAAACTATGGAAACAACAAAAATGTCAGAGATAGCCAGAAGTTAGACATGAGGGGGCAATGAGTAGGCAGCACACATGGGATTTTTAGGGCAGTGAAACTATGCTATCTGACGCTATCATAGTGGGTATATGTCATTATATGTTTTTTAAAACCCATAGAATATATACCAAGAGTGAACCCTAACATAAACTATAGATTCTTAGTAATAATTTTATGTCAATGTAGCCTTCATCAAAGCAACTATGCCACTGTGGGATGGGATGTTGATGAGGAGAAGGTGTGCATGTGTTGGGAGAATACAGGAACTTTCTGCTCAGTTTTGCTGTGAATCTATGTCTGCTCTAAAAAAGGAAGTGTATTAATTTAAAACATGTAAGTGATATCTCATCGATTGGATTAAGATTATTTAAAAAAACTAACATTTATAAGAACACTAAATTGGTGATATTTTAAATTTTTCATTTCTTTTCAATTATTATTTTTGCCTCTAATATTTACTGGCCCGGAGGCAGCCTGAAGTCAAACATTGCACACTTGCCATAAACTGAAAAACTTCCAGGAGAAATCTACTTTTAGCATGAGAAGTAGAAAAGTGGACTCCTATTGATCAGAGAGAATGTGTTAAATTATCTGGGGTTTTGGGGGTTCTATTTTGTTTTGTTCTCTCTCACCTCAAGCCTAGAAGATGCTAAGGTATTTATGACTGGAGTGGTGTGACGGCAACTAAAACCCAGAGGAAGGGAATACTTCTTTGTAACCAGAAAAATACATCCGCAAGAGCATGGGAAAGAATTCCCCTTCCTCTTTTCTTTCTTTATATCCTCATGTTGGTTGGCCCCAGAGGCAGATGCTGTGATGGAAAATAGGTGGCAGAGAGGAAAAACTGAAATCCTAGACCTTTCAGGATAGATCCAGGAAGAGAATCACTAGGCACTCGGTGGTATTAAGGAAAATGGAGGGAACTAAAGAAAATGATTCCATAGAGCTGTGTGGAACTCTGACCTCACTTCCAACCCATGTGTGCTTGGATCTGATGGAAAACAGAATCAAAGGCTCTGAGAACTGAACTTCTTGGGTAGGTCACTGTGTAGGTGCCAGAATGGACCACAAGTCACACCTGAGGGACAAATCTGAATGGCACCACAAAGCATCGATAAATGAACTGATGCTAAAAGCACAGGCCCAGAAGGCAAGTAGAAGTTACAGTCTGAACCTAACCAGATAGATTTTCTGTTAAAACAACATTCTTCATAAGATTTAAATGGGACCAAGAGTCTTATGATGTAATATTCAAAATGCCCAGAATAAAGGCAAAAATTGCTCACTCTATGAATGATTAGAAAAAACTTCAGTAATTCAAAAGGAAAATGAAAGCCAGTGGACTCAAAGTTAGAGATATGATAGACTTAGAGAGGGGTTGGACATTTTTGTTGCTGTCATTGTAAAAGGTTATATGAGTTAGGCAGGCTAAGGTATCTTTTGTTTTTCTTGCAAACACCAATAACCATACTTATTTGGGGGAGTCAAAGGTGAGGGAATGTAGTAGTTGTTTATCATTTTAGGGAGTACCCATCATATAATTCTGCATCTTATGTTTGGGCAATCCCTCACTTAGTGTATCAGAGACAACTGTGCTCTATAAAATCCAAAAATTCCAAATACCAACCTTGACAGTTTCCTTTCTTTTAATGTGCCATAACTTAAGCTCCACTATTAAATCCTCTAAATTAAACCCCAAACCTAAGCTTTTAGTCAATGACTATGATGTAAAGAGGCAACTCAGGCAGCAGATGTTCATTGCCATCTGTTCCATGGAGTGGTTGTGGCAAAGATTTCCATTTCTCAACAGTAGTGATCTTCTCAACAGAAGCTCCAGTGGTGATCCCAGCGGCCAGCCACGTGGCAGCACAAACTGTCCACTCTGGGCTTAGTGGAGGCAGCAGTGCGTTGACGGTGGTCTAGTACCATGACCTGGTTTTAGACATCATAGACTTTTCTTTCTGGGTCTTCTAGGTTTTCTGGAGATTGGGAGTGACCTAATATCCTTTTAATAAATTGTTTTTCTGCTTCACGTAACTAAAGTTCCATTCCTTTAAATCTAAAACTCCAGCTATGTTTTTTTTTTCTACTTATATTTTACCCATTCTTCTTGCCCCACTGAAGTGTTTAATGAGCCTTTCTGCTCATTGCTTAAGAGAAAAGGGTAGAGCCAGGTAAAGCAGAAATTTTGGCTTAGTTTTAAAAAGGGAAAGCGGAAGCTTTGAAATGGGATTGATAACATATCTGGGCCAGAATCAGGATGGAGATCTTTTCAAGCTGAAAAATTCTTTTTGAGAAACGGGGTCAAGGAGAGACATGAGATGAGAGCGATGCCCCTGTGGGCTCTCCTAACATGCCCTTGATAAGGCAGCAGCAGAGGGGAGGAGATGTCTGGAGAAGGAATCTAGGTAGATGAGGTCACAAGTAGTTTTAAAACAAAAGATCCTTGTGTCTTAAGCATGGTATTTTGTAAGCTTAATGGTGATTTCTGCAGGGCTGTGATGATGGAAGCAGAACCTTATAGGAACAAAAATCAATGATGGGATGTGGGGTCTTTTCCCAACCCCTGGCATTATAAGAACCCCCCAAAACCTTTCAGAATTCTAAGAGACAAAAAAAAAAAAAAATGAGATTTCCACCAACCAAATGGGAATACAAATTCATCAGTTGGGTCAAGAACAATCAAAATTATAATTTCTAAATTCAGAAATCCACATGCAGTGTAAAATTTTAAAAATACAAGAGTTAAAACTTCTAGAATTAAATATGGGATTTAAAATAATCTTGGGCTGAGAAAAAAAATGCTCTTGAAAACATATAAAACCAACTCAAATAGTAAGAACAAACCTGATTTAAAAATGGCCAAAAGATTTTAACATACCTCTCATCAAAGGAGATGTAAAGACGACAAATAAACACATGAAACGATGTTCCACACCATGTCATCAGGGAAATGCAAATGAAAACATTGATACCATGACTTAGCCATTAGGATGGTCAAAATGCAGAGCACTCACAATGTCAAATGCTGTGTTGCCCGGGGAGCAAAGGAAGCCCTCATTCTTTTCTGAAGGAGAAGATGCAATGTCCAAAACGAATTCATATAATTTGCTCTCATTTGCTTAAATTAACCCAGAATACCTAACCTCACCTCGATGAGTATCTCCCATGTCACCTCACACACGTAACATGCACACAGATTCTGTCACACATCTCTATGTTTACAACTTTTTGTGAAGTAAGACTCAGAATCTGGTTCTGGAAAGAGATCAGTGTTCGATTGTTTATGCTGTTTTTTTTTTAAATTAAGTTTATTTATTATTTTATTTTTGTTGTTGTTGCAGTTTGGTCAGGGCTGGGTTTGAATTCACCTCCCTGGGTGAGTTATACCTCCCTGGGTATATAGGACCAGCACTCTACTCACTGAGTCACAGGCACCACTCTGTTTATGCTTTTGTAGTCTTAACTCAGCCATGTGTAAACATTTATTTTTAATAAAAAGCTAATGCATAAACTAAATATTTGTATTTATCAAAATATCTTTATGTAAATCCATAAAAATTTTCTCTCTGAATATGCAGAACGGATGAAAGCAGTAGGAGGCTGGCTGAGTTAGAGGCAGAGATCTAGGCAAGGGACACCTTCTCCTCACTGATTAGAGTTTTCTAATGGGTGTATGCAAATACAATTATATTTTACAATTATTAACCTTCTGGATTTTCCTTTTTATCTGGAGATGCACATAAGCATATGTAATAAGTGTTGCATAGTAAGTTAGACTCTAAACAAATACAATTTTAGACTAGAATGAGACTGGAAAAGTTGTTTTAAGAATATAGATACATTTTAAGACTTAGAAAGATATTCATTCTTTTATCTATCTCCACAAATCTGGAAAATACTAAGCAATTGATGAAAACCATGGTTATTGTGTACTCAGAATCTAAGTGGCTTTGGTGATGCTTAAGACTTCACGACTTATTAAGCAGGAATCTAATAAGTATTACTGTACTGTGATAAACATTACGAGATCTAGGACAATAATTTGGAAATGCCTAAAGTTAAAAAAAGTAGGCAGGAACAATATCCATGTTCGTTTGTAGATTTTTTTTTCTTTAAAGAGTTAGCTTCCGTGAGTTGAAAAAAAGTGTTTAAATTTCACTTATTTTCCCACCCTTCTGAAGCCATTTCTTATGCAGTAGTTGAAAAACAGACAACAATGTTTAAAAGAAATAGCCAAATGGTGCCAACTCATCCCTGTACTGTAGGTTTTCAAAAAGGCTCCAGGTAAATTGTTTAATTTTTTTTTATGAACTGAATGGGAAAGTGCAGATATGCAAGGAAAGCAAACACAGGAAACAAAAAAGTTCATGTATTTGGGAGACATTCGAAGATGCCTCCATTTGACAATTTTTAATTATTTAAGCACACATTTGTTGATCAGACCACCCCTATGTTCACCAAGGATCCTTGGACGCAAATAAATGGCAAATGTCCGAGGCCAAGGAAACCCCAATTACTCTGCTTTGATTAGTATGCATGTATCAAAACATCACATACACCCTATAAAAGATACTAGTATGTATCCAAAATAATTAAAGAAATTCAATAGCAAAACATCTAGATATCCAAATACTATTGTCTAAATAAAAATAAGCAATAGGCTGGGTGTGGTGGCTCATGCCTATAATCCTAGCATTCTGGGAGGCCGATGTGGATGGATTGCTTAAGATCATGAGTTCGAGACCAGCAGAGCAAAAAGCAAGACCCTGTCTCTACTAAAATAGAAAAACTGAGGCAAGAGGATCACTTGAGCCCAAGAGTTGGGGGATGTGAGCTATGACGCCATGGCACTCAACCCAGGGCAACAGCTTGAAATCTATCTCAAAAAAAAAAAAAAAGGCAATAAAAAACACTCATTTACATAGGAGTTAGAAGATAGCAAAGCAAGGACTCTCACTCCCAAAAGCTTAAACTCCAATTTGGAAAATAATATAAAAATAGGACATATAATAGGGTAGTCTTATCATTTATTATAATAAAGATAAAATATTGAAGAAAGAATGACTGTCAAAATTACAATTGCTAAGGAAGCTTCTATCACAATTCAACCAATATTTAAGATTTTCCACCTAAAAAATAATCTATGTTCCAGTACTGCGAACATGAATGTTAGAAAACCTATCTTGTGTTTCTAAAAATAATTTGAGTCTTGGTGTAAGAGAAGGTCCCCTACAGTTTAGTTGATCCTTCAGGTACAGGGACAGAGTGAAGCAGCCATCTGAGGGGTGAGGGGATGAAAATGTTTCCGAGCAAACACAGAAAATCTAGAGGAAATGGTTTTGGTTACATTGATACTCCTTGTTCACTATGAACACTGACACATCCAGAAGTTTCTTTCAGCATTTTATTTCTTTTTGAGAAATATTTTCTTTATTAATATTTGCTTTCATTTTTCTATGAAGCTATCGTGATCTATAAACCAAATGCATATTCTCTTTGATAAAAATAACTGATGTTTCTTAGCACGTTTTGATATGCCATGCAGGCGCTGGGCTAAATCCTTAACACACAAGGTGCGCATGGATGTGGCTGCTTAGTGGACAGCTGGGTGGATCTTAGCAGGGAGGGCTGCCTTATTGAATTATTATGATCTGACATACTGGCGCTATGTGCTATAATCTTATTTATTTTACAGATGAGGAAAATGAAGCACAAGGGAGTTATAAATCAGGCCACATAAATAGTAAGTCAGAGCACCAGTATTAAAACCTAACTAGCCTAACACCCAAGAAAATGATTGTACTTATTTACCTAAAATGTATAGATGTCTGAAGTGTCACAGGTACATTTAGCTACAATTTCCCATTTTCCCTATGGAATTACAAAATTTCATAAAGAGGTAGCCAACCTATAGAGATAGTTTATAAATATTTTGTGACATTTTACAATGAATATTTTATAAGTAAAGGTATAGTTAGCTACAATTTTCCATTTTCTTTATGCACAGTAACTTTGGGGGTAAATTTTGGACACCCTGGAGTTAGAGTTACCTATGGTTTACATTACCAGATGAAAATATATGTATTTACTTTTGCATGATAAATTGGCATCCTGATTTTGTAGATAAAATGTTTTGTTTTTCTTGATGTTGGTCAAGAAGTTGACATTGTGACTTCTGGAGCAAATGAAAAGTCTGTCCGGCTAAAAAATTCTATAGCCACCAATTGGTTAATATCTGAAATCCCACATATTAAAGCTTCCTGTTATTTTTAGTCTGGATTCCTTAAAAATAAGAGTAACCTTGTGGAACACTTTCAATTGTTTCCACTCATTTTCTCTTAATGCAGATGAGTTCAGGAACTTTTATGACAGCACATTTTTATGGGAAAAAGGAAGGAAAAAATATGAGAGCCCCGGGTGCTAGTGGTATCTCAGTGGAAAGGTGAGGGAGATGGGAGCAGTTTTGCTTACATCTGGCCTTAACTTTCTGTCTCTGGCTCTCTTACAAACTCATTCTAACACTTCATGCCTCCAATATGCTAAGGGTTGACTCATTAGTTTGGATTCCCAGTGACCTAACCTAACTGCATTATCAAAGCTTTCCAAATGCTCCATTAGACCAGTCAGCTATAATTAGGAATTCCAGGCATCATCAAAAAGAGTGTTTAAAAATTGCTATATTAAAAAGAACCTTTAAACTGGAGTTTTGTGGTTAATTTAAAAAATTAATGAAAGAATAAATTGCTAAAGCTGAAAGGTAACAGTTAAATTAATAGGTATTGAATGCATTGAAATAAAAACATAACCTTAATGACTCAAAAATCTTCAAATATTAGAGAAGGTAGTCAACAACAACAAAGAACATAAAGCACAGTGAAACAATCGTGCAAAAATAAATGCATCGGTCATAAGGAAAAATGTAGTGGGGAGTTATGAAAGACAGAGGCCTTCAGATGTAGTTTCTAAAAGGCATACAGAAGAAACATCTGAAACAAAAATGAGCTTAAGTTCCTATGCATATAAAACAAAAAATACAAATATAAAACAGCAAAAGTAGAAATTTTTATGCAAAAAGTATTCATTGAAACAAAGAATCAAAGCTACCAAAAAGTGTTAACTGTCGTGAACACTTTTTTCTCCTAACATAGCTTTGTAATTTATAAAGCAAAATATAACTAAAATTTCATGAAGAATTCAAGAATCCACTATTATTAGAAACCATTATGTATCTTCTTTTGGAAAAGAAAAAAATCAAGCAGATAATAAAATAACTGAGTATTCAAAGGCCTTGAAAAATAAAGTTACTATGTTTAATACAGAAATAAAAAGTAAAATTGAAAAATGATCAGTAGGTCAGCAAAAGACATTATCTGCCCCATTTAAACCATAAGCTTGAAGATAATAGTTGCAGCATTAATTAGGAAGGGTTAGTTGTCATCCCATTTAAAGATCTAGAAATTAATGACAAATCAGGGAAGTATAAAATAAAATGAAACAATGCAAAGATACAACTATTACCCAATTAAAAATTCTTATGCTATCTAGTATTATGGTGGGATCAAACACTTTATAGATACTGTAATAGGAACATACATTTGTAAAGTGTCTCAGTAAACATTTTGAAAGATTCATATATTTTTTAAACTATCCTTCAGATATGTACTTGTTAAAAGTATAATACTACCCCTCCGAGTTGGTGCGCCCCATTGAACGCCAGGACCAGGGTTTGGTGTGGAGTGCACCTTGCTCTGGAAAACGGGGCATGGCCAGAAAGATGGCCACCCCTTGTCTGTCATAAGACGCACATTCGTGTGCAACCGGGTGCTAACCCCTGGTACACAATCTGATTCTGGGCTTCAGCTTCCATTCACAGCATGGATAGTCAGCCCTGGACACAATAGTTTGTAAGAACAAATTAGAAAAAAAAAAAATGTAAAAAGTTTCACATCCAAAGATGTTTCTTACAACTTTATATAAAGGCAAAAATATGGAAGTCATATATTAATTAATATATTGGAGAATATATTAATTGGAGAATTACTAAAAGAAATAATATATTAATTAATATATTGGAGAATATATTGATTGGAGAATTACTGAAAGAAAAATGTGGCACCACTACACTGAACATGATAGAAAATGAGATTTATCTTTATTATAAACTGACATGGAAAATGATATTGAATATTAACTGAAAAAGGCAAGGCTCAGAAAAAAATATAGAATTGTTACATAATAAAAACATATGTCTGTATGTGTAAATGTGTACACAGGCATACAGAGACTTAAACTCATAGACTCACAAAAAGGGGAAAAGTCCATGGGATATTTCACCTTTCACACTGTTTTTATGTTGAAAGGGAAACAGGATTGTAAAAAGAATGGAGTATGCCTTTTACTGGTATGCACTTAAATTTGTTTCTTACATTATACAAAATACTTATATACATATATTCATATTTATATTCATATTCATATTTATGTACATATTTATACATAATTCTAGAAATACATCTATAAATTCTATAAGCAATAAAGACAACTGAACTGGGTTTAGTGAACATTGGATATTCAAAAAGTCAGCCAATAGACTTTTTATTTTGCCCTTTTAAACTCTTCTCTTGTCAAAGGGACATTTATACATAGATAGGTTCTACAAGTGTGTAGAGAAAAGAAACATCTGTTTAATCTTAATTTTTTTTCTTACTAGCTACATCATTTTTCTTAACCATTTTCTTATCTGCTTTCCAAAATATTGGACTGGTTCTTATCATGCTATCTGAACAAAAGACCTAATTGCTTTTAGAAGCCTTCTTAGACTTTCCATATAGTTATTATACCAAGTAGTTTCTTGCTAAACAGTAAGAAAAACAAGCATACTAACAAAACACTTGAAATTCTTTGTCACACAGAGCATGTCTTTTGAACTGTGTCTCTCCAGACTTGCTTGTGTGACCCTGTTTTGTCTCTTATTTATTTATTTATTAATTTATTGTTGGAGATTCATGGAGGGTACAAGAAACCAGGTTACACTGATGGCATTTGTGAGGTAAATCTTACCATTGTGTCTCGCTCATCTCCTCTTTTTAAATTTATGCGTAGACAGACATACTGTAGGGAGGCGTCTGTAATCCACAAGTGAAATTTGAAAGTTGTTCTATTTGCACAGTTTACATACACCATTTTTTACATGCATTTTACTTTTTTTTTCTGTTCAACTGGAAAATGCATTTTCAGTATGATATTTTCTTTGAATAATGAACAGCACAGTGTAATGTATAGGGCAACATACAGTTAAAGGTTTTCTTAAAAGACTGCAGTGGCAATTGCAACAACAACAAAAATAAACAAATGGGACTTAATTAAACTCAGAAGCTTATGTACAGCTAAGGAGACAACAACCAGAGCAAATAGACATCCTACCCAATGGGAATTTTGAATCAGACAAAGGCTTGATATCCGGGATGTATAGAGAACTCAAATTAATCCACATGAAGAAAGCCAGCAATCCCATATATCGATGGGCAAAAGACTTGAATAGAACCTTCTCTAAAGAAGACAGACAAATGGCTAACAAATATGTGAAAAAATGCTCATCATCCCTAATTATTACAGAAATGCAAATCAAAACCTCCCGGAGATACCATCTAACCCCAATGAGAATGGCCCACATCACAAAATCTCAAAATTGCAGATGCTGGCATGGATGTGGAGAGAAGGGAACACTTTTACACTGCTGGTGGGACTACAAACTGATACAACCTTTTTGGAAGAAGTATGGAGAATTCTCAAAGAACTCAAGCTAGACCTCCCATTTGATCCTGCAATCCCACTACTAGGCATCTACCCAGAAGGAAAAAAATCCTTTTATCATAAGGACACTTGCACTAGACTATTTATTGCAGCTCAATTTACAATCGCCAAAATGTGGAAACAACCTAAATGCCCACCAATCCAGGAATGGATTAACAAGCTAGGGTATATGTATATTCCATATGTATATGGAATACTATTCAGCCATTAAAAAAACTGGAGACTTTACAGCCTTTGTATTAACCTGGATGGAAGTGGAATACATTATTCTTAGTAAAGCATCTCAAGAATGGAGAAGCATGAATCCCATGTAGTCAAGTTTGATATGAGGACAATTAATGACAATTATTGACACGGTGGGGGTGAAGGAAGGGGAGAGCAGAGAGAGGA
>CAUYON010151523.1:0-17045 GCA_963573935.1 Arctocebus calabarensis | reverse complement strand
GTTCCATGTGCATGTGTGTCAGGAGGTCTCTGTGTGCCTGTGTTCCCATGTGCATGTGTGTCAGGAGGTCTCTGTGTGCCCGTGTCCCATGTGCATGTGTGTCTGGAGGTCTCCGTGTGCCCATGTTCCATGTGCATGTGTGTCAGGAGGTCTCTGTGTGCCTGTGTTCCCATGTGCATGTGTGTCAGGAGGTCTCTGTGTGCCCGTGTCCCATGTGCATGTGTGTCAGGAGGTCTCTGTGTGCCTTTGTTCCCATGTGCATGTGTGTCAGGAGGTCTCCGTGTGCCCGTGTTCCAGTGTGCATGTCTGTCAGAAGGTCTCCATGTGCCTGTGTTCCCATGTGCATGTGTGTCAGGAGGTCTCCGTGTGCCCATGTTCCCATGTGCATGTGTGTCAGGAGGTCTCTGTGTGCCCATGTTCCCATGTGCATGTGTGTCAGGGGCTCCCTGTGTGCTCCTGTATGGAGGGTGTGTACCATGCTCCTATTTTTTGTATGCTTATGTTGAAGCAGAGGTAATATTCTCTCAGAACTATTTTCCTCTATTTTATGAAAAAGCTTATTGCACAAAGGGAGAAAACACAGCCATGGGGAAGTGCTCTGACGTGGGGCTTTGACCTTTACCATGTGGGCATCCTTGGAAAAAATTGCTGTGTCTATGCGGAACTTTTGGAAAATGGTCACAGTTGCACCCGCTTCCATTATTTCTGAGGGAGCCATGCCTGGCTTTGCTAACAGTGACACTTTTTTGATAATCCCTTCTGCAGAAGTCCTTAGGGTGTTGAGGGCAGGGTTCACATCTTTCTTAGTAGCAATGACTTGAAATGTCTGCAGAGGGGTAAAGGCCCCAGGTTTAACCTCCCTTCTCTTCTGAGATCCCCTCCACACATTTGTGGATCGAAAGAAGGCTTCAGCTGGTCAGAATAGCAAAAAAGCTCCCAACCCCCAGACTCCCCGGCTGCTTGGCCACCTGAGTTAGAACCTTTAGCGATGTGTGGCATCAGACCAAAGTCGTCGAAGGGCATCCTTTTTTCATAACTTCAGAGTTTACCCCTGTGTAGCCAGGGTCCCCTGCCAAGTTTGCTAGTGGTGGCAGCTTGGCCTCCCCTCTGCACACCACCCGGAGAGGGGACTTGCTTCTCCTGCATCCGCGTGGCTCTGCGCTGCTCCTGCCTGTCTCACTCCAGCACACTCTTCTTGGGCAAGAGCCCCTTTGGGAATTTCAGTGTTCTTTTTTAAGAGTCTCACTTTGTCACCCTCAGTAGAGTGCTGTGACATCACAGCTCAATGCAACCTCCAGCTCCTGGGCTTAGGTGATTCTCCTGCCTCAGCCTCTCAAGTAGCTGGGACTACAGGTGCCTGCCACAACGCCGGGCTATTTTTTTGTTGCAGTTTGGCTGGGGCAGGGTTCAAACCCGCCACCCTCGGTATATGGGGTGTGTGCCCTACTCACTGAGCCACAGGCGCTGCCCAGCATTTCAGTGTTCTTCACCTTTGGCAGATATCCAGTGCCTGGCCAGTGCAGCTTAGGATCCACATTCAATGAAAAAGACAGAGAAGGACCTCACAGGTCTGCCCAGCACAGCCGATGACTCAACGTAGAGTATGTGTGGCCAGCCAGTGTGGCCAGTGACCCAACCCTCTTGGTGACCTGGGCACTTTCAGTAACTTGCCTCGGTCTCCCAAAGCCCTCACAGGCCCAGCTCAGGAGCTCAGGCTTGGTTAGCTAAGTTACAGCCCTTCTGGATCCAAAATTGCTAGATTCTTGATCTTGGAAGAATTGCCCAATTCCCAATCCTGCTCAGAGTATCCTTTTTATTAGTTATGAAGTGGTTATATAAACTAATTTACATCAACAATTTGTAAACATCAAAGATGCAACAATGCTTTGGGGATGTGGAAAAAAAATGTTATTTTTAAGTCACACTGCACTAAAATTTATAGAGGTTTGTCTCCAGGTTACTGGAACTGAATCGGTTAGGAGGAAGAACATTTCCAGACCTGCTGCCTACATGCTTACTGGCGTTTATCTGCAGAGGCTGGCAGCATCCTTCCTACTCTGACTCCCTCGCATTCCACATTTGCAAAAACAGAAACTTTGGGTACCAACTGTGGACCAGACCTGGGATACAGAGCTCAGACCGCCCAAGCCTGCATGAGGGGCAGTGCTGGAGCAGGGTCGGTGGGCTTCTCCACCTGTTCCTTGCACCCTCCACCCTCTGCCTCCTCACCCCACTGGGCAGCCAATGCATGTGAGATTTCTCTGGAACTGGGCTCAGCCACACAGTGTTACAGTCTGATCTTGCTGGAGGTAGCTCAGACCTGTACAGGAAGGCGGACTTTCCTGGCTGTGAGCTCCAGAGTCCCTGCTTCATAGTCTAAAATCCTGGGTGAGAGGATGGCGCTCTGAGACACGAAGTACTGTCCATGGGAAGTTATATTAGTTAAACGAGGTGATTAGACAAGGATTTGTCCAATCTTCTACCACCCCTAATGTTTTATGATGTGAAGTTTTGGCTTCATTTGGGGCAGATGGGTCAGAATGTCATCTTACCGTTCATGGGAACACGTGGACGCCTCTTCCAGGCACCCAGGTTGGTTTAGACAGGAGGGATTCTTTCTAGGTGAAATGTACATTTTCTGGGCCAAAGCCTAGTCTAGGAGTATTAGATCTGCTCTTGTGGGAAAGAACAGGGAAGGCCTCGGGAGGGAGAGAGGATTCCAGGGATTTGAATATGAGGGTTCTCCTTGGACGCTGCTGTGATCTTTTCTGTGTCTTAGAAACATGAGGTCACCTGGGCCTCGATTTCCTCCTCTGTGAAATGAGGAAGTCAGAGCAGGTAATCTAAACAGCCTTGACTCAACTGGGCTCTGAAGAGAGTGGCCGCCCACCCCTTGTCCGTGTATTGGGGCTTATGTGGGAGAAGCCAGCAGGTGCACCACCCACTGCCCTGGAGGAGCCCCTTTGGGCAGGAAGGGCCCTAAGGAGGGCCCAGAGTACTGTGAAGGTGTGGGGTGGCCTGGAAGTGTAAGGGGATCTGAGTGGGACCCCATAGGCTGGCCTCATTGTGTGTTTGGGAACTCTAGCCTGCATGGGCCTCGCAAAGGTCCCAGGGAGGATGGTGCTGTGGGGCCTGAGGTCACTCTGTCTCATGGGACATCACTATACTGCAAATGCCTTTACCTCCCAGACCCAGGGCTTTTGAATTTTAGTCGGTGGACAAGAGCTTCTCAGCCTCAGTGTTGCGGCCGATTCTTCGTGCCCAGGGCCATCCTGTACAGCAGAACATTCAGCAGAATTCCCAGGTTCTGCCCACCAGATGCCTGTAGAGGCCCTCAGGCCTGACAACGGGAACCTCTTCAGAGTTTCTCCAGGGGACCGAAGTCACCATGGCCTGAGGACCACCGTGATGCACTAATAATGTCTCTAAAGTTTTAGATTTTCCACCCAGTGAATGAAAAAAAGTCTTGAACAAAATATCTCCAATTTATGAAAAGTTTATTTTAAAATTCTATACACAAACTACCATGGATAAAACACAATTAGGAAGGTTTAATTTCTCTAAACTTTTATGCTTCCCCTCCAATCAATCCACTTGCTCATAGCTTCCATTTTGGAAATGACTTTTCATGATTGTGACAAACTGTTAGAGGGTTTTGAACAGAAATATTAGGATGAAAAAAGAATAGGAATGTCAGGAAAGAGGCACCTTGGACAAAATGGTATTAATTTTGTTAAGAAAAGAAAGGTGGGCTTTCCCAAAGACCAGTCAGAAATGGCCCGACTTTGTAAGAATGGGAGAAGGACATTCTCCCTGGACTTCAGAAATGTCTGAAAGCATTTAGCCCCATGAGGACCAGAGGCGGTAGCTGGGACACGGTGGTTGGGAGCCAGTGGTGCTGCCCAGTAGGGAAGGCTCCCCCACAGGCCTGACCCCACCCCAGCTGACATGGGAGGGTCCCGCAGCGCAGTTGTCACGGCGGACTGGAAAGCTGAGCTTCAGTGGGAATAAAATGACAGAAGTACCTGCAATAAGGGGACACTGTCTCCCCAGACACCTGGGTTTATTGGGGTCCTCCTCCAGCAAGACCAGCATCCTAATCTGCAGTCACTTTTCTGAATACCCTAAGTTTTTTTAATACCCCAAGTTTTTTTTGAATACCCCAAGATCATTGTCTAGCCTAATGTTTCCGTAATAAGCATTCTCTTTGACTCTTTGAAAAATACTGTTTCCTAAGAAAGTGATATGCTGCGGGTTTTCCCTCTCTGCAGGCTCCCCATCTCTGCAGGCTCCCCATTTCTTCATGCTCCCCATCTCTGCAGGCTCTCCCCCTTTCTGCAGGCTCTCCCTCTCTTTAGGCTCCCCCTCTCTTCAGACTCTCCATCTCTGCAGGTTCCCCTCTCTTCAGGCTCCCCCTCTCTGCAGGCTCCCCTCTCTTCAGGCTCCCCCTCTCTTCAGGCTCCCCCTCTCTGCAGGCTCTCCCTCTCTGCAGGCTCCCCCTCTCTTCAGGCTCCCCCTCTCTGCAGGCTCCCCCTCTCTTCAGGCTCTCCCTCTCTTCAGGCTCCCCTTCTCTGCAGGCTCCCCCTCTCTTCAGGCTCTCCATCTCTGCAGGTTCCCCTCTCTTCAGGCTCCCCCTCTCTGCAGGCTCCCCCTCTCTACATTTCAGTGCTCCGTCTTGTCCATTCTCACATCCTTGTTAGCACCATACTCCTTCTCTCCATCAGGGGCAGATCCCATAACCCAGACAGCATTTGAATGTGCTACAGGCCCAGCCCAGTGTGGACCCACCTGAAGGAATGTTGACCTTCTGCTGCCCTCCAAGGCCAAGGCCCCAGGCCATGCAGGTCACCCTACCCATGGGCTAGAATGTGACCACCAGACCCCTCTGT
Source organism: Arctocebus calabarensis (assembly GCA_963573935.1). Classification (NCBI taxonomy): domain Eukaryota; kingdom Metazoa; phylum Chordata; class Mammalia; order Primates; family Lorisidae; genus Arctocebus; species Arctocebus calabarensis. The sequence goes on along the minus strand of CAUYON010151523.1, from coordinate 12,156 downwards.
GGTAGGTCTGCCTATCTGGGGACTCTGAGTGCAAAATTGGTTATTCTGGTGGGGTGGCTGCCCTCCCTTTCCTCCTGATGGCACTTCTCTCCAAGGACAAGAAAGACACAGCCCTGCCCCCCCTTTGCCATGGCAGGGCCATGTCTGTATGCATAGCAGTTGCAGTTGTTGGGTGCATGGAGCTATTTGAACCCTAATCCTGACTTGGCAACTCCAGGTGCTGGCAGCTGGGTGTAACAGGAACAGACACCCTGTCTTCTCTACCCGAAGCCTCCTACTGGCCTGGCTCTCCTTGTTTCCTGCTCTAGTCTAGTCCCCACTGATGGTCAAGACAAGAAAGACTTCCCGAGGAACACACACTGCCACAGAACCTGAGCACTGCCCCTCCTGGCATCCTGTGGCACAAGTGAGCAGGTTGCTGGATGGAACTGCAGGACAGAGGGACAGCAGAAAGTGAGCTGGCTTGTGTTGCTGGGCTGGTGGAACCCCCACCACCTTGGTCCTTCCTGAGATCCCTGACCATTCAGGCTTGATCAAGAAAAGAAGGGGGCATTGCTAGTCATCTTTGGGAAAAGATCCCGAAGGCCTAAAATCAGAAGCTAATTAGCAATTTTTAATTTCTATTTCAGCTGCTTTGCTAAGAAACAAACAGGAAACCCCCAGGTCCCCTGGGATTGGCAGTCATATCTTTATTGAATAATCCATGTTGTGCAATCAAACATGGCACCAGGGCACCAGTCAGTGACAGACACACAGGAGAAGTGTCTTGGGAAAACTGAACCTCCCTGGAATGGGGCGGTAGCACACCTCCCAATCAAGAGAAGAATTTATGTATGGTGGAAACTAAGGAAGATTATTTAAAAATTATTTGCTGTGGGCATCTGTAGTCCCAGCTGAGGCTGGGGCAGGAGGAACATCTGAGACCAGGAGTTGGAGGTTGCTGTGAGCAGTAATTGGGCCCCATGCTACTGCACTCCAGCCTGGGTGTCAGAGGGAGACTGCATCAACCCCTCCCCCCAAAAACTTCACTAACCTAACGAAACTTCCCAGTGGACAGAATTTAAGTCTTAAAAAAAAAAAAAAAAGAAGAATAAGAACAAAAGAATTTAGGAGCTGGAATTTCAGTGGAGGTGGCATTCCTGACATTCTGCCCCAGGGCTGGTACGTGTGTGCACTTAGGGAGGCTTCCCAGGTCCACCTGTAACGGGGTCCCTGCCCTCTCAGAATCTAGTCACCCCTCTCCCCTGGTTGATGAAATAAAAAGCACACTTTTCCATACTTTATGGCCTCCTCAATATATTCTGTCTTTTTTATTTTTTTGCCCGTTGGAACGTCTTTCATGAGAGAACGGCAGCTACAGCCAACTACCTTTCTATAAAACTGAGTAAGGTTATTCAGTACAAATGGAATGAACCTGAGTTTTTTCTTTCTGATCAAAGCAAAACTCTTTTGAAGTTTAGCTATTTGATAGGATGTGGCTTTTATAACAAGCTGATATAGGAGTTAATAGGACATAAAGATATTTTATTAAACTGCAAACCATTATTAATATTGCAGTTTTAACTTGAAGGAAATATGTAGAATGACACCGTAAATTAATTAGATTATTTCATCATTCTTTTACATTACAAACTTTGATGCAGTCGCATAGATATATAGGTACATTGATAAAAAGACACAAAGACAAACAGAATTTTAATGAGTGGGGAGCTTTTATCTACTAACACTTTGTGACTTAATTTTTTCTGTTTATTCTGCCTATTGATTGCAGTTGAAACCTGCTGTTTTAATGTTGTTATTGATATTCTCTCTGGGTTTTCTTCTAATTCTGGCATTGATATTACCTTGATCGGATTTAGTTTATTTGAATTGCCTGTAGGTTTTGGTCTCTGGAGTTTTTCACTGCTTATAGACATGCAAAGATAAAACCTCTCTTTTTATCTAAAAATCCTTGAGCGGCTCTGAAAGATACAGCCGTTTTCTGAGAACATTAAAAAGCCAGAGACAACAATGGGAAGGGGTCTACTTCTTACCCAGTCACTCCAGACTTCATCTCTACACTCTCTGCAAACTCCGACACCCACTGACTTCTAATCAAATCAGAGCCCTTTTCTTTTGCAAACTATGTATGGAAAAGGGTTTGCCACAAAATCATAAGTGGTTCAAGCTTCAGGTCACTGACTTTGCTCTGCAAGAGGCTAATTTTTGCAACATAAGATTATGCATAAAAGTCTTTTGAGAAGGAGGTTTATTTCTCTACCAAAGTAGGCATGGACGTATGTATTAATTTGAACCACATGGGACTGACATTTTTTTATAAGTCAAATAGGGCCAAATATAGGCCCTTTCATGTGGTTAAAACTAATGTGAATAACAACCTTCCAAGATGGGATATGAGTAATTTTTCCATCACTTAAAAATGAGAGACAGCAGGCATAGATTGGTTATGAATAAAAGTGAGAAACTCTCTGCAGAAGAAATTTGGAGGGTGAGGGTGAAATGCAGGTGGTACAATTCAATCAGTATTTTTCTAGTTTAATTATTTTTATTCAAAGTATGTTATAAATCCATGAGAGAAAAGAGAGCAGTTAGCCAAGTGACTTTCTGTGTGCTATTATATTTATCAACAGCCCATGGGTTTCAGCATCTGGTATTTATCTGAGATTCTCCTTGGCTTCCACCGGGAGCTTTCTCTGCCTTCCTCCATAATTCTCCATAGCTAGTTTAGAAGACTCTACTCCCCACCCCACCCCCCGCCAATTCCGCCTTACTTTTATTTTTACGGGTTTTACCTTAAATACTATCATAAATGGAAATGCTAATTAAAATGCTCAGCTCTGTGAACTCAGCTAGGCTGACAGAGTTGGGGGGGGCATCAATGATTTCTTCTTACTTTTCCAAAGTCATCAATCAATGGGTTTCTCTTTTCTGCAGCTATCAGGGGCTTTGAAATCTTGTGGTTTTGTTGCCTGGAAGGCACGGGGTGGGGGGGGAAGAGGTGGGGGGAGCTTTTCTCTGCCTGGGGAAAGGAGTCTGTGTCAGGGGAAGGAGAGGGGGGAACAGAGGTATGTCCTCCCCTTTCTCCACAGCTTGATCTTCTGGGTCATTACAGAGACGTGTCCAGGCTACTGTGGGCGACTGACGTGGTTGTTCCGTAAGCCAGTAGGTCACATTCCGGGAGGAGCCAGCTTGGTGTGGGCTCAATTACCTTTAACTCCTGGTTCTCCAGCCCCATCAGGGATGGAGCCTGGGTGATGAGTATTTCCAAGAGAGATCTGACCTTCACTTAAGTGCTAAAGCATAAACAAAAATTAGCCCATTAGATGAAGTTCTTCACAAATTTATTGCACACTATCATGTTTAGATAAAAGTAACTAAAAAAATAGGAAATTCTACATGATCTGTGACTTCCTTGGTAAGTCACTTAGGGTCATGAGTCACCATTACTGGCTAAGCCCTCAGGGTATCAGAAACATGGAATCTCATGGGACCCCGGTTTTAATGGCCTGTCAGTGGCTTTGCAGTCTTTATTCCCTGCCTTCTGGCTTCTAGAAAAAGCACATCTGGGATAGAACACACAAGTGTGTGTGACCGGCTGAGGGCCTGACACAGGAGCCGCATGTGAAACGTGCCCTGGCAGTGAAGGCTCTCACACTGGGCCCACGATGTGAGAAGTGTTAAGCAATGTGACAAGTATTAAGTAATTGAATATCTGTGTATTCACGTGATCATTATCCACATTTCAAGGGTTTCCTAAGCCTACTCTTCTATACTTTATTCAAATGATGTCTTTACCTACGACCTTGTTATATCTTAGAATTGGCTCCTGAACTTGGCAGCCTTATAAAACCTGTTTTGAGCATGGAGGAATTCACGGGCAACTCTTATGGCGCCGTTCTGGGTGCTCTAACGTACTGTCATCATGCCTTGGATCTGGGGTAGCTGTGTAGCTTGCCAGAGCCAAAAATGGTGTGACTCTCCAGCAGAAAGGACATTCTTAGTACAATAGTACAAGGCAATTAGCTATCTGGGGAAATTCTGGAATGTTGACGTCTGAACACAAAGTTACACATAAAGCAGTCAGAAGGGGTGGAGGGAGGTTGTAACTGGAGAGTACCCGGTGGGCAGGGGTGGCGGGCAGCCGGAGCCAGGCCCCATGTGCTTGGCTTCTGCTCCACCAACAGCTCAGGTTGCCAGAATCTGTTTTCCAGCAACCTGGCCCCAAATGAGGTGCGCTTGTCCACCTGGAGCTCAACCAGGTTCCCCAAACTGGTGCAAACCCTGGTAGGGCTGGATTTGTTGAAGGAGAATGAAGCACTGGACTCGATGGGTGATTCAGCATTTTTTGAGGAACAGGAAACTGTTCTAGCCAAGCCTCAGCTGGCCTAGAAAGGCCCGTTCTCTGACAACTCACAGTGACAGAATGGTCGCAAGAGCTCGCTGGGTCAGCGGAGCTGCACTTAGTGCATAGACCCCCTTTCTACGCCCTCAAGGTTCTCTTCTCCAACAGACCACATTCCATCTTCAGGCACATAAATTAAGTGCAAAACACCAACCAAAATGTGACCTGCTACTGGCTTAGAGACCACAACGTAGCCAGGGTTCAGGGGCCCCATCTTGGAAACTCCCCTTCTGAACAGCTGAACCCTGACAGGGGGCTTTGGTTTTCCCAGTAGGGGGCTTTAATTTTCCTTTGTGGGAGGATCAGGTTCATGGATGGTGTTTTCATCTATGGGAAATGTGGATTTTTCTGTTTGTTTAATTTCTGTTACATAGCAAATATTTTGTTACTGTGTAAAGTATGACTTAGATATCGTAGATAGTTGCTTTTCATAACATAATTTTCATTATATAATAATACATCTTACCATCAATATCATATGCCAATAATGCAACAAAATAAATTACAAATTTGTGTTCTTGCTTATATTATTGCTTCAAGTATTACTTATTGTGTAATATTCTGAGCATGTCCTTCAAAGAACTTGTGGATCCCAGGACGCCCAGCAGACCCTGCTGTGACCCTCCAGAACACGGGCTGTGCTTGGCATCACCTGGGTGAGACCAGGGCTCCCAGAGCAGGGGCACCCTAGGGCATGAGGGGAGAGCCCTAATATGAATCACAACGGGTCATTACCTAAAAGACAGGTCATCTTTGACTTAAGGAAATGAAAGAAAGAAAAGAAAACGTTCACCTCCAAGCTTCCCATTCTCATGCCACAGGCCTCAAAACAGCTACAACTGGTACAATGAAGACTTGGGTGTGCTGGTATCAGTAGACACTGTTGTTCTGGGGAAAATCAGTCTGGGTGGTGCCGGCACTTACCTGGGTGAAAGGTCTGGGTGACAGCAACCAGTATCCACAACAAAGACGTGGAATTTGCCCACCTATCACAGAAGAAGGACGCCACGTTTTAAGAGATGGGTGGCATTTTTGTATGGTGTGTGCATTTTCTCAGACGCAGCAGAGGCTGCTACCATGCCGTGATCCTATGGAAAATTCCCTTCTCCAAGATCAAGGGGAGACAGTGTTTTGAGTGCTGCTGGTGGTTAAGCAGGAAATTTAAGACATTAAAAAGCCCCATGTAGTCAATGACACTTAACAACAGGGCAAATTAATGAGTAACACTTTGTAGGAGTTAATTCACCGCACTTGAGTAAGCACTTCACAGCCATCGCAGCGCTCGTCTGCTGTGGAATCAGCTCCGTATGTTTTGCTTAATAAGATCAAGGTGAAAGGACTGGCAGGGCTCGAGGTAACGAGAGGGAGCGGTCACATTGCCCGGCCGGGCTCGCCGGCAGGCAAGGACTCCAGCAGGGTCGTCCTTGGATGACAACACCAGTGAGAGTCGGGCAGGAGGCTGTGGGCTCCAGGCTGCATCCTGCTGCCCAAACTGTTTTGTCTTTCTGTGTGACGAAGGTGGGATCCACGGTGATCTGACTCGGTGGCCCTAAAGGTAACTTTTGCTCTCCCCGTGAAGACAATTCAGGACACATTCTTGCCAGGATCATTCCCCTGGCTGAGGGACAGGTGTTCTGGCAGGTCTGGTGATGGTGGATTTTATGTGTCAACTAGACTGGACCAGGGGGTGGTCCAGACATTAGGTTGAACTTTAGTTCTGGGTGTGTCCCTCAGAGTGTCCCAAATGACATTAGCACAGGAGTTAGTGGACAGAGCAGGGCAAACCGCCCTGCTGAAACTGGTGGGACTCATTCAGTCCAGGTGGAAGGTCAAGGCTGTGGAAGGGCGACTTAGCTGCCACTGCACAGGCTGGGGCCTGGATCTCTGCCTCCCACGCCTGCTCTACTGAGCAGGGCGGATGGGGGCCTCAGCTTCCACAGCTGGAGGGCCAGCTCCTCACAGTACAGCTCTTTATATCTGTGTGTACGTACATGTGTGTGTGTATGTGTGTGCACATGTGTGGTGAGACATGTACCAAGCTGGGCCTGTCTCTCTGAAGAAGGTGTCTCTAGGGGTCTCTGTATCCCTAATTAATTCAAGCAGAAGTCAGAGGCTGCCCGGACTCTGCTGCCCATGAGGTTACTTCCCCTCCTCCCAGCCCAGCTTCCGAATCTCGAGAATTTGGGTAAAATACATGGCACCATAAGACTAATGATACATGAAGTGTTAGGGAAGTAAGGAAGTGGATTAGAGGCCACACTTACCAAGAATGCCAACCTCTGTCGCTTATCCCATGTTTGTGGAACTTCTATTTGGAAACAACACACATTAATTAATAATCTATTAATAAAATGACAGGTGGTGATCACGTGGAATAGTGCAGACCTTGTGCTGGGAACGTCACTGTAGTTATTTCCATTTCACAGTCGAGCGTATTGAAGTGACAAGCAGGCAGTAATCTGACCGAGGCTGTTAGGGACTGGGTGCAGGGGCCTCCCCCTCGAGCCTGCCGCCTGCACGTTTTGACTAAGTAGGATTCACATGTTCATAGACGTGGGCTGCTTATTCCCAAGTATCTGGCATGGTCCATAGTGCCTCAGTGAGACGGGTGGAAGCCAGGGACATGCAGCACAGTGGGACACTTCTGTTAAGTGCTGGTTTGGGGGGAGCCAGGTTACGTGTTGACTGTGCACCCTGATGGGAAAGAATGTCCAGACCGAGCATATGGCACTCTGCTGAGCCTGCCACCATGAAGGACCATGGGCTGGGGAGCCTGCAAGTTAGAGCATTGCTTTCTCACAGTTCCTGAGACTGAAGTTCAAGGTCCAGATGTTAGCAGGCTGGGTTTTTTCAGAGGCCTCTCTCTTTGACTGGTGGACGCTGCCCTCTCTCCATCGTCAGGGGGTCTTCCCTCTGTCCCTCTGTCTAAGTCTGTGTCCCATCTCCTCTCCTCTTGGGTCATGGTGGGTCAGGGCCATTCTAATGACCTCATTTTAACTTAATTACCTTGTTAAAGGCTCTGCCTCCAGTTACCGTCACGGGCTGAGGTACAAGGACTTAGAAAACCAGCCTGTGGATTTGAAGGGGATACAATTTAGCCCATGACATGGGCTAAACCTTTTCCAGAGCTCACCTTTTCAGGAGTGGAGAGGCTCTCAGGGGCTGTCACCTCCACCTACCACCTACATCTTTCTACCTGTGCTCTTCTTCTGATAAGATCTCTAAAAACGGGAGAGGTGCTATTCCACTTAGGGAGAACCTGGGTGAAAGCACATGTTGAATAACAGGCTTTTAAAACTCTGTGGTATCTGTGACCCCTACAGATAACAATCTTGGGGACTGATAACAATGTTGCTGGGAGTGGCTTTGGGACACGTTGGTGAGAAGTCAGTCCTGTCCCTGTGCGCCGAGAGCACCTGGGGGGGAGTCCTTCACTCTCAAGGTCACCCACACTCAGGCCAAGGGCCCGACTCAGGCTCCCTGGACCTCTGAGCAGGCTCACTCAGGACTCTGCTGTGACCCCCGTGCCCTGCTGTGTCCACCCACCATCCTGCCCAGCAGGCCAACTGTGCTCCCAAGGCCAGTGGGGAGGGCACAGAGAAGCACTGACTCAGGAGCCACAGCAGGAGCACAGGCTGCATTTTCTAGGCTGAGGTCAGAGTCCAGCTCGGCAGGAATAGAGGTTTTATTTTCTTCATAGACATCTTTAAAGAAAGGACCTAGGATACGATAGCAGATAAAATGTGATGGTGATGCTCAGAGAAGCTTAGAGAAGAGACGGCTCAGCGGGCGCACTTGGGAAATACTTTGTGAGGGAGAACAAGGCAGGCTGGGCTGGGATGGCTGAGTGAGAGCGCTGCCCGCTGGGCTCGCTGGTCCCAGGCGTGCCTCGAGTCCCACTGAGAATACAACTTGGTCTCTTCAAAAGTTTCAATGGCTGCCCTGGTGCAAACGCCACTTCTTCTTTGCACCAGGGAAGCCATTGCAAATCTCTTTAACTCTTCATTTCCGTGTTCGCTTACTTTTATTTATTTATTTGTTTGTTTAAATTAACACATAAAACTTACATAGACTGTCCCCAACTTCAGTGATAGTTCCACTTACCACTTTTCACATGCAGGACGTTTCATTGGCAGCACACATTCAGTCCAGCCCTGACTGGTCTATCTGGATGATGTCCAGATAAATCCATCCTCATCTGCAAATATCACAAGCACAAAGGTCTCTTCCCTTTTAGGATATTTTCAACTTACAATGATTTATTGAGATGTAACCCCATTGTCAGTCAGGGAACACCTGTATATATTTATTGTGTGTGATATGGTGCTTTAAAATGTGCATTCATCATGGAATGACTAAATTAACTACCTGGCACATGAAGTGGGGTAATTAGGTTCAAAAGCTCATGCTAGAAAAAGTGCAATACCCCTCATTGCTGAATATCACTGCAGTCAACTTTGAAGTTCTTCCTCTGGGAAGATGTGCACTGAGGCCCGAGCCCAGTCCACCCTTCAGAGAAACTCTGGAAGTTTTTTCCAGCCTACAGGACTACTGGCCATTTGGAACAGTTTGGGGAGGTAGGGATGCCACCATTGAAAGGAAATGAATAGTTCAGGGAGTGTTGGTACCAGTGGCTGGTGCACGGCATAGGTCGAAGAGGAGGAGAGAAAAGGTGACAGGTGACAGGCAGAGTGGGGGCAGTGCTGAATGGAAGGGGGAGGGGCTCTGCTGTGAAGAGAAGATGGCAGAGTCCGCAGCGCCAGACCCAGGCCCTGGAATTGGAGGGTCCTGTGGAATCATCGTCATATGCTCAGAAATGAACCCCTGGCCCAGGGGAGGAGGGCTGTGGGTGAGCTGTGAAGGCAGCAGGATGTCCATTCAGGCTGTGTGTGTTTAAAGCTTCCTTTCCCTACTGAGGCCAGTGTGCCTGGTTCACTTTTCCTTTGCACAGGGGAGGAGTGAGCTATGCACCCGGGCAGCCATTGCAAATTACCACTGACTGGATGGCTTTAAACAACAGATTCATTCCAGAAGCAGAAGCCCAGAAACAGGTGTTGGCAGGGCTGGTCCCTTCCTGGGGTCTCAGGGCAGAGTCCCTCCCTTGCTCCTCCTGCTGCAGCCACCCCTTGCTTCTTGGCTGTGGCAGCCTCACTGTATCTCCCCCTGACCTTCCCCGGGCGTCTGTTTTCTCTTCTCAGAAGGGCAGCAGTTGTGAGTAGTGGGTTGGGGCCCACTGGCTCCAGTATGACCCCTACTTATGTCTCAATTGTACAGAAGACCTGCCACAGCTGCCAGCTTCCTAAGGTGACCAGATTCTCATAGACCAGACGTGCCCTGTGTGCGTATCAGCACAGTGGGCCGAGCTCCTCATGGTGACACCTACACATTGGACCAGCTTGTCACAGTCCCTTGGGTGGTCGCCTTACAGAGGTTCTACTGCTTTTACAATGACCCTATTTCCAAACAAGGTCACAGTAACAGGTTCCGGGTGTTAGGACTCGAACCTATCATGTGGGGTTCACGTCCAGCACCCGCTCTGCAGAGAATGGAGGACACCAGCACCTTCTTGCCCCCCTCTTCCAGCCAGACTCATGGTTTCCTCTTTCTCACTTCTCCATCCTTGCTGGCATCCCAGTGATGGGTGGGACAGGCAGACGCTGCGCCGTCGGAAATACGCAGGGGCAAAATGGCAGTGGAGCCGCGTCCCCGTGCCCCAAGACGCTCCTCCACCAACCTCAATGCTCAGCACAGGGCAGACCTGTGTCTGCTCAGGCTCCTCTGCGCTCTGGGGTGGGGAGACCAGGGCACCCCCTTCCCAACCACCCTGCCCTGTGGGCCGCACAGGGAGGCCCAGTCGGGGGACCCAGTGGCACCGGCAAGGCCCGGGGACCCCTGGCATCTTGTCACAGGAGACACACGCAGCTCCAACCTCGTCACTTTGCTGCCCCATCTTGATTCTCTTTTCCTGCTGCTAAAGAGTTTACTTCTGAGCTACCCATCTCCTCGCTTTCAAATCCCCATCTCAGGCCAATCAATCCCATTTCTGGAGTAGGATTTTAAAACATCTATTTTTTGGCCTTTGAAATCCACTGAAATTTATGTTAGGTGGAGGGAGGCAGAGAATCGTAAAGGTGAGTCCCAGTCAGGAGCCAGAAGACTTATGTTAAAGGGCTGGAAAGAGAGAGGACGGGGAGAATATGAAGGGATTGTCAGTGTGAAACCCACTTATCACGGAGTCATTTTCTCTTCTTGTGCCTGTTTCTCCTCTGTCTTCTAGATGCCAAACGAGCCCCAGATCTCACGGAGGGGCTGGCCAGCCCAGGGGCGCCGCACAGGAGTGAAGTGCCCCCACGCAGTGCGGCTGCATCTTCCCCAGAGCCTGGATCGTCTTGCTGGGTCTGCCCAGGGAGCAGGGGCAGCTCTGACCGCTGGCCACCCGGCAGGCTCCCTTTTTAGTTTACTCTGTCCCAGCTCTGCTGAAATAAACTGACAAACAATAATCCCATTTTTACTTGCAGTGTCTACTGTGATGACTACAATCACAATCAAGTTGGTTACCAGGCCCCCAGCGCACACCTCTGTTGTGTGAGTCTGGAGTAACACATCACATGTGCTCTTGGACAGTAAGGACAGTCCCTGAGCTGGACACGAGAGCCCCAGGACGTGCTCATCTTACCACCAAATGTCTCCACTCTTTAATCAAGAACCTCCGTGCCCCTTTTCTTTTTCTCAATTTTGTTGAAAGCAAAGTAACATCCCACCCATGTCCTCTCACTTAAAATAAGGGGAGATTTCTTTCTCTTGCCTCAAAGTAAGAGAAAGTCCTGTTCTCCTGAGCTGAAGGGCCTCTGCTGAGAATGGGTCCTGCAGACGCAGCAGGGTGGTGGGGTCTGCTCAGAGAGGGCTCCCCCTACAACTACTGCCCCCAGGGGAAGGATCCAGCTGCTGACCCCAGGAAGGCCTCTCCTCCAGAGGGGAGTGCTCTGTGGGGTGTGGCCTTAGGGTCCCACAGCTCGGGTCCTCATGGTGCCCATGGCTATGTCATTGGGTCAGGTGGACAGGTCCCATGTAATTAGGAACTGCATGCTTATGGCAACTCACTGGTCCATCCACATACATGATACACCTGTTCCCAGCTTGTTGGCAAGCTGGGCCATATAGGGAAGGTAGTAGTGACTAGACCCGGCCATAGCTGCTGCTGTGTGGCAGGTGAGCAGCTGGCACCCCAAGCAGCTCTGGGAACTAACACCCTCCATGATAGTTCTTTACTGTGATTCAGAGTCATTACCTTTTGAGAAACAGGTAGAGAAGCCCTGCCCTAGCCTGCCAACGGTCATGGCACAGGTTGTTGGATAGTGAGGACAGTCCTCGGGGGTCTGAGCTTCCATGCGAGATCATCTTCACAGTTACACCCAGCTAAGGACGGCTACTGTTTCTCAAGTTGACTATGGTTCATAGCAGGGACCCTGTGCTGCTCAGGCATCCCTGCCCCAACAAAGTATTAGAGAATTATCACTTTCTGTGACCTCAGAGTCAACTGAATCCAATGCAGACTGAAAGTGTTACATGTTAAAAAGGCAAAAACACAAGCAATCTGCAGATTCAATGCAATCCCATTAAAATACCACCATCATACTTTCAAGATTTGGAAAAAATAGTTCTTCGTTTTGTATGAAACTAGAAAAAAGCCCATGTAGCCAAGGCAATTTTTAGTAATAAAAACAAAGCTAGGGGTTTCTCCCTACCAGGCTTTA
>CAUYON010151521.1:0-24099 GCA_963573935.1 Arctocebus calabarensis | reverse complement strand
TGTAAAAGGAATACAATGAACTCCTGTGTACCTATCACTCAATTATTGACTCCTGGATACCCTTCCTTTGTTTATACTTCCACTCACTCTCTTGAATTGAATTATTTAACTCTTAGATAGCACATACATTTTTTTTTTTTTTTTGAGACAGAGTATCACTTTTTCACTCTTGGTAGAGTGCAATGGCATCACAGCTCACAGCAATTTCAAACTCTTGGGCTTAAGTGATTCTCTTGCCTCAGCCTCCCAAGTAGCTAGGACTATAAGTGCCTTCCACAACACCCAACTATTTTTTGTTGTAGCTGTCATTGTTGTCTGGCTGGCACAGGCTGGGTTTGAACCAGCCACCCTCGGTGTATGTAACCACTGTGCTAAGGGCCCTGAGCCAGGCTCTTTAATTTTTGAGGAGAACCTTAACCCTTCCCTCTGCCTTAGCAAGCTTTAGTTAGTGCTGAAGCTTTAAGTTGTACCAGAGAAAATCTATATTTAGGTTTATTTTAGAGATGAGAACTTTGAACTCTGATGTCTGATTGCTCAAAAACCTGCTTCTTAGAAGTGGCATTTATAGAACATTATGTGAATGACTTACTCTTCATCCATTTCTTTGGTTTGTCTACAGTTCAGTTTCAGGCCAAATCATATCATCTAAGAGCTATGTACTTGGACTCAGCCGCTTTTACTCCTCATAGAACTCTCTTCCTCCCTCCCTGCTTCTCTCCCTGCCTCCCTTCTCTTTTCCCTCCCTCGCCACGTTCCTCCCTTCCCCTCCCTTTTCCTCCCTCCTTCCAACTCCTTTTTGATTTATTAAGTCACTGGCCTTCAACAATGGACATGTTAGCAAACAGCTGAATAAAATTCAGTAGTCTGCCTATGACTGAGTTTTCACTGAGGCACCCCCCCCATACACCACGTCACATCATCTGTGAGAGGACTTCGAGATGAAATTCTCAGATCTCAAGGTCAGAAAACAATGATTGATATTTTTTTAAATCCATGTAGTTATTATAAAACTTATACTTGATTATATTTTCTTCTTTACTTTGGTTACAAGGAATGTAAAAGCCAAATTTGCAGACCATTTGTAATAGCTGTCAAGGAATAAAAGATGTGTATTTGTGTGCTTTTACTCCTGGCACTATTTTCTTATCTCTGTTCCTCTTTGATCTCATGTTTCTTTATTATCTGTTTTATCTGTTTATGTTGAATTTTCATAAACTGCCACAAATCATTATGCTGATGATGGATATAAATATACAAATAACACACAAAAATAGTTAAGCTTTCATGATTTGATAGTCAAATCACATTGCTCTTTGGAATATCACAGGTACACATTCATCTTCCTTATTTGTCTTCCTCCTTTCTTTTATCTCCTACTCATTTTCCATTGTTTAGTATGGATTTCTCTCTTGACTAATAGATTTGTAGAGTTTCAGAATTGTTGAGTGTCAACATAAAGAGCTTTTTTTCTGAAAAATTTGTCTCATTAATTTATATTTCTCTAAGTTCATATTTTTTAGTAAAAGTATAAATTTAATTTTTATGAAAACATTTGCCTCCCTAAAGAATTTAGCTAATTTGGATATGTTTTTATCTAGGATATAAGTAGGGAAATTGGGCATCCCAGAGGAGTGTCATTTATAGAAGTTTTTGAGACTATATAGAATGGACTGACTTTTGCAGTTTGTTCTCATGAGGGTAGGGCATTCCTTGTGCATTGCCTAATTAACATCTCTAATCAGAGGATGAGCTGGTACTTCAGACCACTTGAAATTACACATGTCATTCTTCCCCCAAGTAAAATTACCCCTGCCATTTTCTCTCTCTCTTCTCTACTCTCTTTGCTATTTTGGTGAAGAACATGGCTCTGTACCTAGTCACTGTTTGAGTGGTTTCATATACGTGGAAGTCAAATGAAACTCCTGTAATCAGTCACTCAGTTCTTTATATTTTACCTACTTACAGCTTTAAAGGTGGCCCTTCTCCACTCCTACTGCTATTATGTATTACAAGTACCTTGCACATGATTTTGCCTAAGCAGGCACTAAGAATTCTTGGTTGAAAAAAATGAAGAAAAGAATGAATGAATGCCAGCTAGATTATCTTAGTTTCATTGCTTTTGTCTGGACTACTTTAAAATCCATGCCTCTGATCTAACCCCTTCTAATCCATGTTCTACAAAGTTATCAGAATGATACTCGTCAAGTGCAAATTAAGTCCTGTCACAAGTGCTTAAAATTTTGAATGGCTCTTTCCAGATTCTGGGATTAACTCAGGTTAGTGTCAAGGCCTCTCATGCTAAGTCTCCTGCAACTTTCTGGCCTTACGTCCCACCTTTTCTCCACCTGACCTTGCCTTTCTGTCTTCTGTCCTATGGCTGCATGCTCCATTTCCTCCCACATGCTATTCACTCTAGCTGCAGCCTCACTGGGTGAGGTCTCCTGACTCTGTCAGGCTGATTCAGATGCTTTTCTCTGCTCTCACATCCCTCCATGGACAGTATCCTGATTCTTCCCCTGTTAAATTGCTATCCTGACTGACTGACTGACTGACTGACGAGGGCCTTTCTGTTTGTCAACATGGGTTCTTTACTCCTGTACCTTTTGTGAACAACTGATTGTTTATTGGCTGACTGACTATGGACTAGAATAGTTTGTAGGTTATAATCCAGTGGAACCATTCATTCATGTAATAATTATTTACTGAGTACTTACTATATACCAGATATTGTTTAAGAGGCTGGAGATACCACAGTGAGCAAAATAGTACCTGCCTAGGCTATTAGAAGGGAAGCAGACAGATGTATAATACTGAGAAGCACTAAAAGCTAGGAGGAAAATGAAGAGGGACAAGGACATTCTAAAGCATATGGTCAAACTCTGTCTAAAGCGGGGAACTTTGAGCAGAGACCTTAATAAAGTGATGGTGGTGCTGGGAGGGCTGGTTCACAGCAGAGGGGAGAATAGCATTCTTGTGCGTGTGCTATGTACCAGGAAGGTCCTGTTCTAGACGCTCTGGACAGCAGTGGACAAGATTGGTAAGATCAGCACTGTTTATTGTTAAACCATGCAGTCTGTTCTTTGTAAATATTACATATTCTAATTCAAAACCCCTCCTTTCTTTAATAGCTTGGTTTTCTAAAGTTGAAAAACCTCAACATGGGAAAGTGCCTTTGTTCTTGCCACTTCCTACTCCTTTTTCCAGAGGGCACACAGATTCTTACTGTTAGAGATCCCTCACGCAGTAGGGCATGGGTCTTGGGTATGGAGCCCCATCCTCTCCATATTAATCATGATGCTTAGGGTTGTGTGGAAGTGTCTTAGGTTTTTATGTCTTTGAGGTTTGACCTGAGTTATGGATGAATATAAAATTCCTTCTCTGTAACTGGATATAGATCCTACTTAATTCCTTTTCTTAGCCTCCCAACCCCTCCTATGACCCTGAATGAAACCTTTCCAAACTCTTTGCTTCAGTAACACACAAAAAATGATAATTTTAGATCCTATTCCTTGCTCTGCCACCTGCTTTCTACAGTTAAGTCTGTTCTGTGGTAGTTTTCCATTTGTAAGCAGGGCAGAGCACCCTTTTAGTTGGTTGTAAAAATTTATGTTTAAATAAGCCCTCATGCCCTTGAAGAATAGAAGCTATAGGAATGTAGAGTCCAAAGAGGAAAAAAAGAAAGAACATTGCTAAGAAAACTGTAAATTTGCAAATTCGTTGTCCTCTGGTGGCAGCTGACAGGTGGAGTGACAACCCAACCAAGTAACACTGGGCCCTAGAGATGGGAGGGAACTTAATACTGTGATTGTTCTGCTTAGATGGAGTTGTGTGGGGCTGTGCCAGCTCTTGCATTGAGAAAGCCCAGTCGAGCAGAAGAGTTTTTGGTTTCTGCATTTAAAGCTGCCAAACAACTGAGGGAAACCCGATTAAATCTGGATGGTGGCAGCTCACTCGACAGGCTTCTCCAGGCAACTTTGAGGAGAGTCAAAGATAAATAAATACCACATTTTATGCGAGGAATATGCAGTCAGAGGGAGTGCCTGGAAGAGAGTTAAAATTTCAAAAGGTCAGGGATGTTCTCTCTGACTTTCTTTCTCCTCAGACTCTTGTCTTATGACTTTGTTTGCCCATGGATTAGAGTTTTGCCCATGTCAAGGTGTGTGAATTTGATGGGAAAGGAAGAAGACAGACGTGTATTTCTAAAGATCTCAACTGTAGAGTAAAAGATGATCAAATATAAATTTCTTTATTAGAAAAAAGATTTATAAAACTATTTTATAAATCACATTGGATGCTCATTTGGCTATTGAGTGTGCAAAAACCTCTGGCCTGTGATATAGAGGTTAAACTTTTAAAGAATGTAATGTTTTTAGGAAAGATTTATAGGCTTTCAATATGGCTCATAAGTTCAGTAAGTCAGCTTTAGCAAAAATGAGACCTCGTCTCTAATGAAAATAGAAAAAACTGGCCAGGCATTGTGGCTGGCACCTGTAGTCCCAGATACTTGGGAAGCTGAGGTACCAGGCTCTCTTGAACCCAGGAGTTTGAGGTTGCTGTGAGCTAGACTGATACCACAGTACTTTACCTAGGGCAACAGACTGAGATACTGTCACTAAATAAATAAATAAATAAATAAATAAATAAACCAGTAAGTTCCCTCAGGGTCAGATGGTGCTTGGCTTCTTTTATTTACTGGATATGAACTCTAGTCTCTTAGCCCTCCATTGTACTTCATTTCTTTTTTGTCTTTATAAGTAGTTTTTATTGACGCTTAACTTACCTAAAAGGGTCTGTGGATATTTATTAATAATTGGCTACAAATAATTTATTATTTTCCAGATTTATAGAGCTTTAGAGATCATTTTCCAGCCCCCATTTTATCCCCAATCCCATTTGGCCAAGAGTAGACTGAAGCCCAAAAGGATTAAATGGTTTGCTTAGGTGTATTCAGCTAGCAAACAGGTATATAGGGGCTCACCCAGATCCTGACTCCATTCCAAGGCTTGTCCTTTGAGCTTAGAGCTCAGGATTGTATACAGTGAAGAGAACTACTTTATTGACTTACAAAGGAGACTTAATAAAGTAATTGAATGAATTCCCCATATACTTCAAAACCTTGTATGAGTCACCATCATCAATCTCTTTCCATCAAATCTTTTATGAGAAAGTAGGAAATAAATTACCATACTGAGTTTCAACTTGTTGTATTTTTCTCCCTGCTACAGAGAGTATGGTGAGTAAAAAAAAAAAAAATGCGATAGCCCAAAGACAGGCAACCAGAAGGTAAAGAACAGAACCAAAAGTATTAGATTATTAGTTGCCGATAGCAGTTTCTAAACTCTTACTCCTATGAGTATAGTGTGGGTTGTTCCGATGATTGTTACAGTGTTTTGTCTGTTTTCACAACCTACTCTCATTTCTCATTTCTTTTTACTAGTATACAAAGTCAATTTAAAATGTTAATACAAATCAAGGAAGGGAAGGTTCTCTAGATTTCATTAGAGGATAGATTGAACAGGAACAGAGCCTAGCCCCTAGAACAAAGAAGAAAATGTATTCTTGACTGCTGCAGATAGACAACTTCAGATGGGGTGCAAATAATTGTTTTAAAAATTTATTTTAAGAAAGATATTAGCATCAAATAATCCCCATCAGAAAGGTACTTACAGGTGCAGAATATAATTAATTACTCCTGTAAAAATGTAGGAAATTTTGCAGGGTTGATATACTTTGTATCCTATTAGAATAAGACCAGTTCCATTTGTCAGTATCAGGGGCTGTGGTTTGCCAGGCCCACCCTCCTGCTGTGTTTGTTTTAGGGAATAGAATTGACTCAGTCACAGTTTTCAGAAGGGCTGAGGTACCGTCCTTCAGTGTGACACTGTTCTGTTTATGTTGGAGACAAATCCCAGAAACTTGAGGTAACAACATACACAGAGTGAGAGAGTATAGCTGGGGGATTTTTATTTGGCATTTTTATAGCTAACAATCTACAGAAGTTTTAGTATTTAGTGCCAGGGCATGCTTAAGGGGCAGTTTCTATTTCTGTGCAATTTTGAAAGGTTTAAAGAATCAGCAAAAGATTATATAACAGATAATAGAGAATAAGAATTCTGGCTTCTATAGAACCTTGCAAAGATACAAGAGAAGGTACACAACTGCTTCTGGGTTTTTGTTTGTTTATTTTTTATATTTTATTTTTTTAGAGACAGAGTCTCACTTTAGAGAGTAGAGTGCTGTGGTATCACACATCTCACAGCAACCTCCAACTCCTGGGCTTAGGCGATTCGCTTGCCTCAGCCTTCTGAGTAGCTGGAACTACAGGCACCCATCACATGTTTGTTTTTTAAAGAACTGGAAAAAGCATAGGTTCTTTGAACAAGGACTTTGTTGTCAAGGTTTCTGAAGTCACCAAACCAATAAATAATATTGCGACTGATTTTAACAAGCAAGTAAATTGAGAAACAAAACACTTAAAAGATAGGCCTAGGGTTACACGGTGTGACCAAAACCCCAAACCCAAATTCGGTGTCTTAAAATTCAATTATCTAATCTCCCCACTCCATTGCATATTCTAGGAGCATTTACTTAGTGAAGTATCTTTCATCACCGCAGGAGTCTCACTAAAATCAGTGGCATTGGAACAGGGTTATCTCCAGACACTGTTGACATCATGTCTCTGCCCACATACCAATTGAGTGAATATTGTCCCACATGATTCTTGTAAGTGGATTACAAAAAATCCACTATAGATTTCATTCACTTCTGATGAAACCAAGAACTTTCCCTCTTGGGCTTCTTAATGAGATGTTATTATTCATTTATTGTGCAAGGTGCAGGTTGGGGCTTGTTAGCTCTCTGCATTCTTAGGCACTGAACTGAGAAAATCAAATCCATGATTTTACTGTGCTTGCAAAGAAGTTAGCGAATTTCCTGTAAGATTCTACAATTTTCTACTTGTTGTCTTCAGAATACAGATGTTAATAGGCTTCTGAGTCTGCATAGGAGGCAGAAGTGTTTTGAATGAAACTAAAATGATTCTACCTTCCACTCTCTGGGATTGACAGAAATAGTGAGAGAAACTTTAGTTCTTAACTTCTTCTCTTGAAACTTCAGGAATTTTTTTTTTCCTATTTGAGAAAAATGTTCTAAGGTCTGTTAGGAGATGGCAATATCCTTCAAATTGATACCGGAATTTCAGGCTCTTGGTCTCGGCGATTCAAAGAAGGAATCAACGGACCACAAGAGTGGTGGTAAGTCAGGATTTATTTACAAGAAAGAAGAAATACAAGAGGAAAAACCAAACCTCTAGGCAAAGAGAACCCTGGAGGGGAACAAACTCTTCTGCTCCCTCTCCAAGGTCCAGTGAGGTCTGCTCAGAGAGGAACAAGCTCTCCTGTTTTCTCTCTGAAGTCCAGCTGAGGTCTGCCCCTGAGCTCTTTGCTCAAGGGTTTATATAGTCCCAGGAAGTTGTTTTGCCTGAACTTCTTAGGGCGTGGGTCTTCATCAGTTACAGCCAGCTGTCCAATGAAGACCCAGGCCCTGGAAACTGACATGATATTGACCTGTCAGAAGAGCACAAGAAGGAGACAGCAAGGCGCCAGTGTCTTCTGCACAGGTGTCAGGCCCTTCTGCAAGCTGGTACCTCCATCCCCCACAG
The DNA here is from genome assembly GCA_963573935.1 of Arctocebus calabarensis. Lineage (NCBI taxonomy): Eukaryota > Metazoa > Chordata > Mammalia > Primates > Lorisidae > Arctocebus > Arctocebus calabarensis. The sequence goes on along the minus strand of CAUYON010151521.1, from coordinate 16,439 downwards.
CATCAGCACCGCGAGGGCCAAGGTGACAGTTGTAGAGCTGCCCTGTCCTGCTTCAAAATCATATAACAAATAAAAATCTAGAGCTTCTATGTGGTAAGAGTTTGGAATAGCTCTGGTAGTAACTTACTTTGGACAATTTACCTAATTAATTGAGCTTCAGTTTCCTGAACTAAAAAAGCAGGTGGATTGGTAAATGTTTTCCAACACTTCTTCAAGTTCCTAGGTTCTCTGTTACAGTCATATACTGACAATTTAAAAAAATTAGATGTGTTCATGATTTTATTTTGTATTGAAGGAGATACAATAGAACTTTTGTTAAATTGACCACCCAAGGGACTGTAACCAACTGGTCAACAAATGGAGGTGGTCAACATAAGGAACTAGGCTTACTGTACTGATATACATGTGATCCATGTCTGTTCTATGACAATTAGGTCAATTTAAGGTGATTGGTGTAAGGAAGTGGTCAACCACAGAGGTTCTATTCTAGTTTGTATTTGTCAATAGTAAAATTCAAGCTTCTTTTGTGTATGTGTGATTGCTTATACTTGCCTATGCAAGCAAAATTTTAGACTGTTAATAAGATACAGTGATTTACTTTGGAGTAAAGGATTGTGAGTCCCTGGATCAGGAAGGGAGAATTTTATTGCATTTATACTTTTGTTTGCTTATTTTTTAAAGTCTAGACATTGTTTAAAAATTAAAAATATAGATTGATTTTATTATTGTTATTTTACTTTTTAATTAGAGTACATGTGATATTTCCATATAAGCATGCAATGTATAATAATCAAATTAGGATAATTGGAATATCCATCACCTCAAGCATTTATCATTTATTTGTGTTAGAAGCATTTCAATTCCACTGTTGTAGTTATTTTTAAGTATGTAATAATTTAGTAGTAACCTTGCTGTACTATCAAATATTTGATCTTGCTCATTTCATCTAACTATAATTTTACATGTTATTATATTTTAAAGAACAAAAGGAAGACTTTCAAATCATTACAGGATGCATGCCAGGATAATAATTGAAATTTCATTTCAGGTTCCAAATATTACATTTAATTTTAAAGTTCACTTGTAATTATAAGAAGACTATTATTTTTATTATAGTGAGAAAGCTCTTTTAAATCTTATTCTTAAGTGAAAGCAACCACCTTTGTTTGGTGCAGTATGTAAAAGCAAAGAAGCAAAGTTCAGCAGTGTTACTGACAGGATTACATAGCTTCTTTCTGTTGGGTCCTCTAAAAAATCATCTTCCTTTGATTTGCAACTATGGGAATGAAATAGAGGTAGAAATTTTTTTTTAAAAAATTATTTAGTAATGAACTAGTGCTAAGTTTAAAGTGTTTCCGAATCTTCTTGCCATAATTTTAAATGCAGAACAGTAGCTCCCTCTTAATCTTTTTAGAAGATAAAACTGCAGGAAATGAAAAAGCAGTCAGTGGAAACAGCAAAAGGCATCTTTAGAGGCTGCATGTGGTAACTGAACTTGAATTTTGGTTTGACCATTAGTTTTTGTTCTATTTTCCTATTTATACAGATGTTTCTATTAAGTTTTAATCACAAACTGGATGTTTCTAGGCTAGCATTTTTGTGGGGTTCTTTTTATCTTTGTAAAAACGAAAGAGAGGAAGCCACCAGTGGGATCCACCAGCTCTGCTTTGGAGGTCAGGATGTGAGGAAACCTTTTTGCAGTTGTTGGTTCCCGGGGACTAGCTATGCGTTGAGTGGAAAGCCTGGAACAGTGGGCACACCCAAAAAGTGTACAGCAGCCAGATTTGAGGGCTGGTTGGAGCAGGTTTGCCACTGGGTAGGCTGTGGTATCGAGGGCCGTTCTGTGAAAGTCCAGGCAGCAAGGGGCAGTAATTGTGGAAAGGTGGCAAGAAAGTCATGAGGACGGACCTCCTACCGGAACATAGCCATCTTAATTCCACTTGCTGTGATTGGACGTCCAGTGGTGACAGGCTCCGAGACTTCCGCACCCCGCAGGTGCTGTTGTCTGGGGCATGGTGAGATCTGCCTCTGAAGGATTCTGGAGAGATCTGAGTTCCCAACATGGCGGAACCTGAATGCTGAGGAAATAATCAGGTAATCACTGTGGACAATTAAGTTGGGTATCTGGTCTATGCCTGAGATCTAGAGAGAGGTTATCAGCTGTGTTGTCCGTCCCTCAAAACTACCACGCTACCTCATGTCCTGGCAATATATTGCAACATTTAATATATTCCTACTAAAGTTGCACCCGCCTGCCATATCTATAATATGTGTGTGTGTGTATAAATATATATATATAATATATTTATATATATAATTATTTTTTATTTTTTTCTTGTTGTTTGTATTTTTTCCTCTTTTTTCTTTTTTGCTGCTTCACTTATTTGTTGCTGAGGTTGCTTTTTTTTGGTTATTAGAGTTTTTTGTTATTTTGTATTGATGCATTTTGTTTTTTGCTTATTTATATGATTTGTTCTTCTATTTTTACTTTCATCAAGAGCAAGGGCTCCTGTATTTTTTGGTTACAGTATTTTAGCCTCATATATTCTCTCTCCCTATTTCACTCCTACATTCTCTCTTTGGATAGAGACTCTTTTAACTTTCTCATCTCTCCCACCTTAATTGCTTCTGCAACAGCTAAGATATCCTCTTCCTTTTTCTTATCTTTCTTCTTTCTTTACTTCCTTCTCTTTCCTCTGGTAGATACAATGGTATTTTTAATTTCCTTTATCTATTCTTATCTTATTATTATTTCTTTTTTCTTTTCTTTTCTTTTCTTTCTTTTTTTTGCTGAGAGCTGGGAGGGACACAGCTGTGGTCTGGCAGGTAGGCCCCAGGAGTGGTCTGGCTCAAAGGGGCTAAGAGACTTTTCTACCTCTGGCCCTAGGAAGATAGTATTGGCAAGACCACACTGCAGAATTTTTCTACTTTGTTTTCATTCTTACTTAATTTTTCCTTATTGTTTTTTGCTTTTGCTCTTTTCTTTCCCTACTTAGTTTGGGCAGAGGAAGAGTCTGGCTCTGCTCAGACTAGTAAGAAGTGCCCGATTTTGAGGAACTCTCCCAGGTGACCTCTCTCAAAACCCTTGAGATACAAGTGTGTCCTTAGCACCGTGCTGATCAATACCATTTCTTCCATCACTCTCAGCCTTTCTTCCTGATCTTCTTCTCTTTTGTTCTTAAAGTTTTTTTTCTGTTACTCCCCCCTTCCCTTTTTTCCCTACTTTTACTTTTCTTTTACTCTTTCCTTCTTTTTTTTGTCTTTCTTTCTTTTTGCTGGGTTTCTCCCTACTTGTTCATTACCTTTCTCCTCCTTTTGGCCTCATACCAAGAGGCTTCCTCATCACCTAAACTCTGTGACAAGGTAATTTTAAACAAAGGAAAGAGTGAGACGGAAAAAGGAGCACACAAAGATGAACAAGAAGAAAGCATACATGAGGAGGAACTGACAGAAAAATTCAGACAACATAAAAAAACCAAAATAGAGCAACTCCTCCAAGGGATCACAAGGCAGCCTTTACAGAAGACTTCTTCTATAAAGAATTAATCAATCTGACATAAAGGGAATTTAAAATATGGAGGATTAAGACAATATAGGGAATGGATGAGAAAATTGAAAGATAGGACTAAAACTCAGATGAGAGATATGTAGAATATAGAAAGGACATGGCAGAGATAAGAAAATGAAGGAGACAATCAGGGAATGTAAAGATGCAGTAGAAAGTATAAAAAAATAGGTTAGACCATGGAGAATAAAGAACATCAGAGCTAGAGGATAAAGTCTTAGAGTTAACAGAAGTAGGCACAGAGTCGGAAAAGAAGAGAGAGAAGGCAGAACAGGTGTTTAGAGAACTACAAGACTCCATGAAGCATTCAAACATATGAATAATAGGGATTCCTGAAGGGGAACAAGCAAAGGAATGGAAGGCCTACTGGAGACTATCATAAATGAAAACTTCCGTTTTACTAAAGAACCCAACACACTCCTTTCAGGTGGATATCAAACCGCAAGTCATCTCAACTCAAACAGACATCTCTAAGACACATTGTAATAAAACTGTCCAAAGTCAAGATGAAAGAAAAAAATTCTGCAAGCAACCAGGAGTAAGCGCCAACTGACCTACAGGGGCAGAATCATTAGGATGACAGAAGAATTTTCAAATGAAACCTTCCAAGCCAGAAGAGCATGGTCATTCAACTTTAACATTTTTAAACAGGCATGGCGCCTATGGCTCAGCAGGAAGGCGCCAGCCACGTACACCTGAGCTGGTGGGTTCGAATCCAGCCTGGGCCTGCCAAACAACAATGATGGCTGCAACCAAAAAATGGCCGGGTGTTGTGGTGGGCACCTGTAGTCCCAGTTACTTGGGAGGCGGCGGCAAGAGACTCGCTTGAGTCCAGGAATTGTAGGTTGCTGTGAGCTGTGATGCTACAGCACTCTATTCAGTGTGACAGCTTGAGGCTCTGTCTCAAAAAAAAAAAAAAAAATTTTTTTAAACAAAATAATTTTTAGCCTAGGATTCTGTGTCCTTCTAAACTGAGCTTCAAAATTGATGGATAAATCAAATCTTTGGCAGATATACAAACACTGAGGAAATTTGCAAAGCAAGACAAGCTCTACAGGAAATACATAAACCTTTTCTCAGTTCTGAACACCACAATGGACCACCGCCAAAGTAAACACTAAGAAGCCAAAGGCAAAAACTTAACTTCCACAGTGGCACAAAGGATGAAACTACACAACAAAATTTCTCATAATACGAGGAACAGAATTCTATCACACTTATTGATACTTTCAACAAATGTCAATGGATTGAATTCCCCACTGAAGAGGCACAGGCTGGCTGATTGGATAAAAAAGCACAAGCCATCCATATGTCTCAAGGAGACACACCTAGCCCTGAAGGACAAATCAAGACTCAGGGTTAAGGGATGGAAAACAGTATTTTAAGCAAAAGAAATCAGAAGAAAGGAGGGGTTGCAGTCTTATTCTTTGATACAAGTGGATTCAAAGCAACTATAGTTAAGAAAGAAAAAGATGGACCCTTCATACTGGTCAAGGGAACAATACAAAAGAAGACATCTCAGGGCAGTGCCTATACCTCAAGGAGTAGAGCACCGGCCTCATATACTGGAGGTGGTGGGTACAAAAGAAGACATCTCGATTTTTAAATATTTATGCACCTAACTTAAATGATCCCAGATTTATGAAACAGACCTTGAGGGGTTTGAACAATATGGTATCCTATAACACCATAATAGTCAGGAACTGACTATTCAACATCCTCTGATAGAACTAGACAGAACCTCTAAACAAAAACTAAACAAAGATAAAAAGGATTTAAATGTGACCCTAGAACAAAGGGGATTAATAGACATATACAGAACACACCATCCCAAAGCTAAAGAATATACATTTTTCTCATCAGCCCATAGAACATACTCCAAAATAGACCATATCCTAGTATACAAATCAAATCTCAGCAAAATTAAGGGAATAGAAATTATACCATGGCTCTTCTCTGGCCACAAGGCTATAAAGGTGGAACTCAACACCAATATAAATGTTCTTTCCCACTCAAAGGAATGGAAACAAAACAACCTTATGGTGAAAGATAGTTGGGTTTATGAAGAGATAAAAGAAGGAATTGTTAAATTCCTCAAACAACAATGAAGACACAAGTTATCAAAACCTGTGGGATATAGCAAAAGCCATCCTGAGAGCAAAATGTGTTGCACTAGATGAGTGCATTTGAAAAACAAAGTGAGTGCATCAGCATATTCATGAACCATCTTATGGAATTGGAAAAAGAAGAACAATCTAATCTCAAATGCAGCAGAAGAAAAGAAATAGCCAAAATTAAATCAGAAACTAATGAAATTGAAAACAAAATAATCATTCAGAAAATTAATGAAACAAAAAGTTGTTTAAAAGTAAATAAAATAGACAAAACTTTGGCCAGACTATCTAGAAACAGACTAACTAGTAAAATCTCTAATATCCTCAGCCAGAAATGATAAAGAGGAAATAACAACAGATATCACAGAGATACAAGAGATTATCTCTGGATATTAGATATTATAAGAAACTCTCATAAGGTATTATAAGAAACTCTATGCCCAGAAATTTGACAATGTGGAAGAAAAGGATCAAAATTTTGAATCACACCCTCTCCCTAGACTTAATCAATAAGAAATAGATCTCCTGAACAGACCAATTTCAAGCACTGAGATCAAAGAAACAAACAAAAATCTCACAACAAACAAATGCTCTGGTCCAGATGATTTCACACCAGAATTCTATCAAACCTTAAAGAAGAGCTTATACCATCCTGGAGAAACTATTCCAAAAAATTGAGAAAGAAGTAATCTTCCCCAACATGTTCTCTGAAGCAAACATCATCCTGATACCAAAACCAGGAAAAAAACCCACCTAAAAAGGAGAACTTAATATCAATTTCATGAATGAATATAGATGCCAAAATTTTCAATAAAATCCTAGATAATAGATAACAGCTTATCGTTAAAGAAAGTTATACATTATGATCAAGTAGCTTTCATCCCAGGGATGTAAGGCAGGTTTAACATACACAAGTCCATAAATGTAATTCACCATATCAACAGAAGCAAAAACAAACACCATATGATCCTCTAAATAGAGGCAGAAAAAACATTCGATAAAATTCAGCATACTTTTCTAATTAGAATACTGAAGAATATAGGCATTGGCGGCACATTTTTTAAACTGATTGAAGTCATCTATGACAAACCCGCAGCTAATATTTTACTGAATGGAGTAAAACTGAAAGCTTTCCATTTAGAACTGGAACCAGACAAGGTTGTCTTCTATTGCAACTATTATTCAATATAGTGCTGGAATTTCTAGCCAATACAATCTGGCAAGAGAAGGCAATAAAGGGCATCCAAATGGGGGCAGAGGAGGTCAAACTCTCCCTCTTTGCTGATGATAAGATCTTGTACTTAGAAAACCCCGATGACTCAACCACAATACTCCTGAAAGTGATCAAAAAATACAGCAACGTCTCAGGATATAAAATCAACGTCCACAAATCAGTAGCCTTTGTATATGCCAATAACAGCCAAGATGAGAGGCACAATTCCCTTCACAATAGCTTAAGAAAAAAAAAAAGAAGAAATACCTAGGAATATACCTAACAAAAGAAGTAAAGGACCTCTATAACGAAAATTACAAAACCCTATGAAAAGAAAAAGCAGGAGATATTAACAAATGGAAGAACATACCATGCTCATGGCTGAGAAGAATCAACATTGTAAAAATCTCTATACTACCCAAAGCAATCTACAAAATCAGTGCATTCCCCATTAAAATACCATCATCGTAGTTTCAAGATTTGGAAAAAATAATTCTTCATTTTGTCTGGGACCAGAAGAAACCCCTTATATCCAAGGCAATTCTTAGTAATAAAAACAAAGCTGGGGTATCAGCCTGCCAGATTTTCAGTTATACTACAAGGCCATAGTGATCAAAACAGTATGGTATTGGCCCAAAAATAGAGACATTGACATTTGGAACCGAATAGAAAACTATGAGATAAAACTAACATCTTACAGCCTCCTGATCTTTGATAAACCAAACAAGACCATATACTGAGGAAAGGAATGACTTTTTAAGAAATGGTATTGGGAGAACTGGGTAACCACCTGTCAAAGACTGAAACTGGGCCCTTACCTCTCACCCCTTACAAAAATTGACTCAAGATGGATAAAAGATTTAAATTTGAGACTTGAAACAATAAAAATCATGAAAGAAAGTGTGGGGAAAATACTTGAAGATATCAGCCTGGGGATTTACAGATTCAATGCAATCCCCATTAAAATACCAACATGATATATTCAAGATTTGGAAAATATAATTCTTGATTCTGTATGGAACCAGAAAAAACTGTATAGCTAAGGCAATTCTTAGTAATAAAAACAAGGCTGGGGCAGCAGCATATCAGATGTTAGGCTGTACTATAAGGCCATAGTGATCAAAAAATTATGGTATTGGCACAGAAATAGAGACATAGACATCTGGAATCAAATAGAAGACCATGAGATGAATCTAAAATCTTACAACCTGGCTGGGTGCCTGTAGCTCAGTGGATAGAGTACCAGTTGAATGCACCAGGGTTGGCTAGTTTCAAACTCACCCCCACCTGCTAAACAAAAAAGAAAAAGAAAAAAAAATCTTACAGCCATGTGATCTTTTATAAACCAAACAAGAGCATTCACTGGGGGAGAGAATCCCTATTCAATAAATGGTGCTAGGAGAACTGGATAACTACATGTAAAAGACTGAAACTGGACCTGCACCTTTCTCCAAACACCAAAATTGATTCAAGATGGATAAAAGATTTAAATCTAAGGCATAAATTAATAAAAATTCTAGAAGAAAGTGTCAAAAAAACACTTTAAGGTATCAGCCTGGGGAAAGACTTTATGATAAAGACTTCAGTGGCAATTGCAACAGCAACAAAAATAAACAAATGGGACTTAATTAAACTGAATAGCTTCTGTACAGCTAAGGAGACAACAACCAAAGCAAATAGACAACTTACTCAATGGGAAAGGATATTTGCATGTTATGAATTGGACAAAAGGTTGATAACTAGGATCTGAGAGAACTCAAATTAATCAACATAAAAGAGCCAACAATCACTTATATCACTGGGCAGGAGAAATAAATAGAGCCTTCTCCAAGGAAGCTAGACAAATGGCTATGAAGCATATGAAAAAATGCTCATCATCCCTAATTATTAGGGAAATGCAAATCAAAACCAGATATCACCTAACTCTATTGAGAGTGGCCTATGTCACAAAATCTCAAAACTGCAGATGATGGTGTTATGTGGAGAGATAGGAACACTTTTACGTTGCTGGTGGGACTAAAAACTAATATAACCCTTTTGGAAAGAAATATGGAGAATCCTCAAAGAACTCAAATTAGACCTCCCTTTTGATCCTGCAATCCCATTACTGGGCATCTACCTAGAAGCAAAAAAATCATTTTATCATAGGGACATTTGCACTAGACTGTTTATTGCAGCTCAGTTTACAACTGCCAAATTGTGGAAACAACCTAAATGCCTTCCAATCCAGGAATGGATTAATAAGCTGTATAAATGTGTACAATGAAATACTATACAGCCACTAAAACGGATGGTGACTATACATCTTTTGTATTAATTTCGATGGAGTTGAAATACATTCTTCTTAGTAAAACATCAAAAGAATGGAGAAGCAAGAATCCAATGTACTCAATTCTGATATGAGGACAGTTGATTCTGGTACATGGGTGGTGGAGGAGGAATGGAGAAACAATGAAAAGGAAGGAGGGGGGTGGGTGGCCACAGTGTGTGACACTCCTCTTGGGGGCCAGACATTATTATTAGGGGGACTTTTCCATCAAATGCAAGCAGTGTAACCTGGCTCTTTGTACCCTCAATGATTCCCCAACAATTACAAAATTTTTTTTTAAATAAAAATAAAGGACAGTAAAATTGATCTAACATCCAAAGATTCTTTCTAATCTATGTAAAATCCTATAAGACGGATATTGTTTTTATTTTACAGGTGAAAAACTCAGGCTTAAGAATGGGAACAAATTTTCCAGCACATACAGCCTGTGAGTGACCAACTTTTAGTTTCAACCTGTTATATTTGATTCTAGCATGTACTTTGCTATGTTCAGCTGCTTCATGGTAGATCAGTATTATTTCCCAATTCATTAACGTGTTTATGAACATCCAGGATTGGTCTGAATACGGTTGACTATGGATCTAGTTAGACTGACAAGGATATGCCTTAGGATATGAAGTCCGTAAATAATTATTCCTTTTTGGCCTAGGTGCTTCCAAAAAGCCAGGAAACCTAGTATTTTGAATGTCAAAAATCATACAATACTTAGGAATTAACTAAAATATGTTAATATTAGTACAGTTAAAACTATAAAATGAAATGGATCAGACACCTAAATGTAAGATATAAAACTATGAAACTCTTAGAAGGAAGCCTAGGTATAAATTTTTGTGACTTTGAATTAGGTTAATCATTTTTTAGATATGACACTAAAAGCAGTAAGCAACCATGTAGAAAATAAGACTTCACCAAAATTTATTTTGGTGTTTCAAAGTACACCAGGAAAACACTGAAAAATGGCCTACAGAATGGAATAAAATAATTGCAGATGTTGTATACGATAAGGGTGTAGTATCCAGAAAATATAAAAAAATTTTCATAACACAACATTAAAATGACACTCTAGTCCAGGTGATGACATGGGACTCTGTCTAAAAACAAACAAACAAAAAAAGCATAAAACGCAATTAAAAGCAAGAAAAGAATATGAATGGACATTTTTCCAAAGATGATGTATGAATGGCCATTAAGTACATGAAAAGATAGGCAACAGTGTTAGTCACTTGTAGAATACCAGTCAAAACCGTAATTAGATATCACTGTACCACTAAGGTGACTATAATAAAAAAGATAGGCAATAACAAGAGTTGGCAAGGGTGTGTAAAAATTGGAACCCTCATACATTGCTGGTGGGAATGTAAAATAGTGCAGCCACTTTGGAAAAGTTTGGCATTCCTCCAGAAGTTAAATAGAATTACCATAGGCCCAGCTATCCCACACTTTGGTATGTTGCAGGAAAATTGAAAATATGTCCACACAAAAACTGTATAGTGAACTTTTCCTTGTGTAGGAAACATGAATATCCTAGCAGCAGTATTCATAATAGCCAAAAAGTGGAAACAACCTAAATGTCTATCAGTTGAAGAATGAATAAGCAAAGTGTGGTGTAACCATACAGTGGAATGTTAGTTAGTGATGAAAGGAGTAAAATACTAATATTTGCTTCAAAGTGGATGAATATTATTTTAAATGACAGAGGCTAGTCACAAATGGCTACATGTTATAGATGGTAGAACCTCCATAGTTGACCATCTCCCTGCACTGACCACCTCTATAAGTTGACCTAATTTTCATAGAATAGACATGTACCACATGTGTGTACGTTATCAGTATAGTAGGCCTTGTTCCTTATGTTGACCACCTCTGTATGTTGACCAGGTTTTTGCAGTCCCTTGGGAGGTCAACTTACAGAGGTTCTACTGCAATTCCATTTATATGAAATGTTCAAAATAGGAAAATTCATAGAGACAGAACCATAGGTAAGTGGTTGCCAGGATCTGGAGAGAAGGAAGAATGGAGAGTGAGTAAGAAAGGGTATGGGGAAATTTTTAGAATAACAAAAATGTTCTAGAATTAGACAGTGGTGATGGTATAATAAGCTCTGTGAGTATGCTGAAAAACAGAATTGCATACTTTAAAAGGGTAACTTTTAGGATGAGTTATAACTCAACAAAACCGTTACATAGTATTTTTACAAATCTCTTGGCTTTGGAGGTTTGGATTCAGTCTACCACTTCAATTATCTGTTTGTGTCTGGATTATTTTAATTAAAGTACAATGTAATCTAGATCTTATTGTCCATGAAGAGTTTCAGTTTCTTTATTTTTATCAGGCTGAGTATCTATTGCCTTATCTTATAACAGCTACCCTTATTACATGCAGGCAAAAACTGATGGAAAACAATGTCATATTTCTTTCTTGATTCTTGTTTTAAAAAACTTAGTATTATATTAATTTTCAAACCAAGAGTGGTATATTGTCATTACATCATTTAGAAACATGTTAATATTCAAGAGTATGGATTTTATTTAGAAACTGCTCTTCCTGCATTCTCTGTCACTTAATGGCCACATGCTAAAAAGGCTCCCTGGCCAGAGCACTAGAGTTGTTGGTGCGAGGATCAGTGTAAAAATCATTCATGGTTTGATAAAATGCAGGCAGGTTGAATATTCATATGTGTCTCTTTCTTTTGTAAATATGGGATCAAAGTAGATTTTATTTCTTAAATACTCCAGCATGGTGCTAATGAGAAGTGTGAGTGTCCTACCCAAAGGATTATATAATAGGAAGCAAGGTTTTCTGAGGGAAATAAGAGGCTGGTAGAGAGAGAAGGTATGATCTTTGCTGGATGCATCTTTGCTGGATGATGATTTTTTTCCATTGGTATTCCCAGTACATTTCTCTTGGGGTGTGTCAGGGGATCCTCTGCTATAGTTACTAGATAATATTCCCTCTTATTCAGGATGATTGGATAAAGAAACCAGTTATTTGGGGCCTGAATGTAGACAGCAAGGAGCCATGGTTCAGAATGTGGTGTTTGGCCCAAGCATTCATGTTAGTGGTGGAAATATCGGGCTGCAGGGGAAAGAGTGGGCAGCAGTATCTGATAACTTGAGGCATTGGCAACACCAACTTCATTTCTGGTCTTCCCTTTGAAATAGATTATATTTTAACCTCTTGTCAAATTGAATGCTAGATTTCCCTGCAGTCACTGCCTGCCAAGTCTTGGACAAACTTTGAGAGAATTATGTAACAGAGTTTGAGTTTCCAGCAACATTTGAGTTGTTAATTTTAATCAACTGTTTCACACATTGATCCTACTTAACAGTTACTTTTCCTCTTTGCCTCATAGTCATTCTGCCTAATTCAAGTGATAACAACCTCCAAATTTAGCTCCCATAACCCTTGACTAACATTCAAATTGTGCTTTCAGTGGGTCTATGGAGAAATAGTATATTTAAAAAAAAATTTATCTTTTACTCTTCAAAGCAGTTTTAAATTTGGATGACTAGGTAAACCCATCTTAAATTAGAATAGATTATTCAGCTTTTAAAGGTGGATGGGAGTGGATATCTTAGTGGTCATTTGAGTTCTAAATGTTTAGTTGAATTCTAAAAGTGGTATGGTTACATGTTAGAAAAAGAGTTTTAGGCATGGTGGCTCATGCTTATAACCCTAGCATTCTGAGAAGCTGAGGTGGGTGGATCCCTTGAACTCAGGAGTTCAAGACCAGAGTGAGCAAGAACGAGACCCCATCTCTACTAAAAATAGAAAAACTAGCCAGGTGTCATGGCAGGCACCAATATCCCAGCTACTCAGGAGACTGAGGCAAGAGGATCACTTGAGCCCAGGAGTTTGAAGTTGCTGTGAGCTAAGATATTGCAGCACTCTACCCAGGGTGATAGTAAGACTTTGTCTCAAAAAAATAATAATAGTAATTATCACATTGTCATGGAGTTAAATGAAATGTTAAGACGTTGTCACTCCTGACTCTAGGGGTATTAAACTCTTAGGGCCAAGATTTAAAATACTATGTAGTATTGTGTCTTTCTCTTTCAAGAACTTAGTTTCCATTACAGAAGCTTTTCCTCATATTCTCTGGTAAGTGTGCTTTTGTGTTCATATTTGTTTTCTAGTTCCTTATTCTGACTAGTTCCAGTTTGTGAGTTCTGAATCCTTTTATTCCCCCGCACAGATCCCTAGGGAAGTTCATTCTTCCAATTATCAAGGTCTGAACCAAATTTATGTAGTGAGAATGTGGAATTTTTCTTACAAGATTTTAAAAGGACAAGTAAGATAATTACATGAAAGGGTCTGTTTAGGTTCTTTTTGCATCATAGGGGGTGGACCAAATAACCTTTGGATCACTTCCACTTGTGTAATTCACCATTTCAGCAGGACAGCAACATTTCAGGCCAAAGTTCAACTTTTTTTATTATTAAATTCTTTTATTGTCACCAGGAAACTAGAGAAAATGAATTCTTCACAGTATGCTTGTGCATGCAACTTGAAACGGTTTGCGCACTAAATGCAATTAAATGAAAGACAGCTGTTGAGAAAGAGCTGTTAGAAACTGATTGGGTTCAGTGAGGAGACAATAGAGGCTAGGAATAAGTTTTCAGAAACAAGATATCAGTGGTTTAGAAAGAAAGCAAATTTACACACTCACACTCATGTGGCTGTGCTGTGGCATGTCTTTTCAGTTCATCCAGCTAAATTATTATTTGCTTATGGTGAGTAGGTGTCTGCTTTCAAGGCTTTTTTCCACATATCAAATGTGTGGCAGTACTTTCTTTTCTGAGAAGTAAATACAGCACAACTTTACTGCAATGCCATCCTAAGTACTTTGGTTTTGGTTAAACTAAAAATCCAGTTATGTTCACCAAACCACTTCCTTTACCCAGTTTGTCTCTGTTCCTGCCAAAATACAGAAGGGAAAGGGCCATCTTGGCAGGTTGCCAGAGACACCACCCAGGTCTCCTGAAATGGCCGCCAACAAGAAGGGAGCAATTACATCCCATAGTAGATTCAAAGCAGATGGTCACCTTTGGTGCTAAGTAGTACATTAGTAAGTCTTTGATTTGTGATTGTACTTTGTGCTTCCCAGACACTGAAGTTATTTGCCTGTGTGATGCTCCCCTATCCCCACCCGCCCTCACTGCTCGGGCGTACATCCCCATGGTGTTCTGTGGGCCCTTCTACTGCTAAAACACTTTGCTCTGCACCCTTCTAACCCTCCTATGAAAGTGTAGGTCACAGCAGGATCACTGGCAGGCCCTTTAGCAGTTGGTATGGAACTGCCTTTAAAGGAATTTTATTTAAAAAGCCTTTTGGGATTTTAGTATTGAAGTATTACCTATCCGGAACATAACCTTATACAGGAAATTCAGTTAGCATTCAAAATTAGGGAAACTAGTATACTGTTGTACTCATAGAGATTTAGTCTCTCAAACTTCTCTTCACATCACATTTTTATGTTTTCAACCCATTTAACAATGGTCTTCCATAATTCAATAAGGCTCAGTCTCAAGTGCCTGTCTTTGAAATGTCCCTCCACACCTTATTTTTCATAATTTAGAGTACACATCCATGGTCTCTGCCTTGGCTGAGATTATGAGAGACATATCTACGTAGTCTAACCTCACTCTCCCCTCTACATACCTTACCACAGTATAGGTTGTATCACTGCTTCTGGAGTATCTGAACGAGGTCTGGGTGAAAATGGTGCCATATCCATTCTCACCAGCCAAACACATGGGTATATTTTCAAACTGAGTCATAAGAACATTCTTTGGATCCCATAGTTCCCCATTTGTAATGCCACATTTGGAAATAAGAACAAAGATTAAAATGTCAGTAGTCTCCAATTTAGATCCAGCCTTTTCTCTCCCCAGGAGATTAGTGCTAGCAAAATAGACTTCTCTGATAAAATTTACATATATTCTATATGAATGAGCAAGTGACCTCCTGGTGATCACAGTATAACTCCTGCATTCAGAATAACTTACACAGAGGGTCATCCTAAGTACTTTGGTTTTAGTTAAACTTTGGTTTTGATTTGGGGTCAAGCACCAGGTCAGAGGCATTAGCAAGGCTCCTCATCTTTAAAAAGACATTTACTGAAACAAAATTCATTATTGAAAGTAAACTGTGGATTTCCCAGTGATTTTGTTGGTGAGAATATTTGTTTCTTAATTCTGGAACTGCTTCTAGTAATTCTTGAGTGCTTTCTTCCTCTTTCTCTAGGCTGAGCCCCTGAATAGATACCAAGAGTAGTCCTTCACATAATCAGGAAGTTCTTGAGCACTCTGTCCATGAGGCATGGCTGGAAGGGATGGAGTCTGTGGAAATGAAGAGTATTCTGCCTCTTATTTTCCCTGCATCACACAGAGAATTAAATTATCAGCCCTGTTTCATTGCCACCTAGTTAGAGGAGACTTAACTGTTTATGCAACTTACCTTACATATTTTTCCTTCTTCCTTTCTCATTCAATTGAACAACTGTTATGTCCTAGGATTGATGTCAGAAAAAAATGAAAAGCTGTGTCCCCTGCTCTTGAGGTGTTTATGGTGTGTTGAGCTGTGAGAAAAGTGGTTAGTTTTTTGTTTTTTAGTGCCAGTGAAATGATTACTTGCTATTACTGGCATTTATGTCAATAATAGACAATAATAATATGTTTGTCTCCTCCGTTTAGCCAGTAATCTTTATTGCCTCCACAATATGATCAACCCTTTTGTCTGTCTGACCTAAGATGAGATGATAAAATGTACATAGAGATTCATGATGACATAGCCACAAACAAAATTCTTTATGCAGATAGTCTTTCTGAATTCTTGGCAAACTTTCATTTTTAATGTTGTGAGCTTAAGCAGTAGTAATTCAGATTTAGTTATCATGTGATCAAGCTGAGGTGATAGTTGTTAGTTCAGCCATAGGAAATCAGAGGCAGCAGCTGGGCTGCAGCTGTGTCCCAGCTGTTTTTATCTGAAATGCATTCAGAGGGAAAAGTGACAGCAGGCTCCCCAACTCCAGGAGATAGTATTTTTTGTTCACACAAGGCAGTACTTGTCAGAAGCTTTTTTTTTTTTTTGTAGAGACAGAGTCTCACTTTGTCACCCTTGGTAGAGTGCTGTGCAGTCACAGCTCACAGCAGCCTCCAGCTTCTGGGCTTAGGTGATTCTCTTGCCTCAGCCTCCCGAGTAGCTGGGACTACAGGC
>CAUYON010151514.1:0-10669 GCA_963573935.1 Arctocebus calabarensis | reverse complement strand
GGTTTGCCCTCTGCCCCCTTCTTTTTTTTTTTTTGAGACAGAGCCTCAAGCTGTCACCCTGGATAGAGTGCAGTGACATCACAGCTCACAGCAACCTCCAATTCCTGGGCTCAAGCGAGTCTCCTGCCTCCGCCTCCCAAGTAGCTGGGACTACAGGCGCCCACCACACGCCTGGCCATTTTTTGGTTGCAGCCGTCATTGTTGTTTGGCGGGCCGGGCTGGATTCGAACCCGAGAGCTCAGGTGTACGTGACTGGCACCGTTGAGCCACAGGCACCGAGCCACCTTTGTCCCCTTCTAATGGGGAGGCTATCAAACCCTTGGCAATCCCCAGCACAGCAATTTACAAATTTTTTTCTGCCAAGAACACCTTTTGGCAACCAAGTGATGTCCTTTCAGTTGGTAGAATTAATTAGCATAACAAGGCTTCTCCTGTCTGGCTTCTGAGGCAGCCTCCAGCCCCATAGGCCCTGTCTGCCGACCCCTACCCCTAACCCTGATCCTAACCCTCTGTCCTGCTCCCCTTTCCTCACACAAGCATCAGGATCCCTTTCAATGAGGGCTTAATAAGCTCCCACTGGACATCCCTTGCACTCCAGAGTCTCCCTCTACAAACTTTCCTCCTCCCTCCTAACACTGTGTCTAGAAGATTCCTTTGTCCTTGAGTCTCTCCTGTGGGCCAATGACCCTGATGGGGACACAGCTCCCCCTCTGGGGCACACAGCCATAATCTTCTCATCAGAAATCCAGCTCCTTCAGCACCCTGAGGGAAGATGGCTCAGGGTGAAGGAGGAGTTTGACAGTCCCTCAATAGCACAGGCTTATGGAGAGCCATTGCCCAAGAGGAGCTGCCCTCCAGCCACACTCCCACTGGCAGCAGGCCACAGCACCATCAGCGGAAAAGCACCGTGATATCTAGGTTACAACAAGGCTTTAGGTGGCCTTGATGTTCCTTAATTCCTGACTGTCTAGCAAAATCGGGTGGATGCTTCCTTTCCTGCCCTGTCATCCTGACACCTACCTGCACAAGTGAGCAGATTAACCATTTTCCTGTCGCCTCACTTTTATTTTATTTTATTTTATTTTTTGAGATAGAGCCTCAAGCTGTTACCCTGTATAGAGTACTGTGACATCATAGCTCACAGCACGCTCCAACTTCTGGGCTCAAGCGAGTCTCCTGCCTCCGCCTCCCAAGTAGCTGGGACCACGGGCACCCGCCACAATGCCTGGGCATTTTTTGGTTGCAGCCGTCATTGTTGTTTGGCGGGCTCAGGGTGGATTCGACCCTGCCAGCTCAGGTGTATGTGGCTTAGCCCGTTGAGCCACAGGCGCTGAGCCTCACCTCACTTTTAAAAACATCTTATAAAAGTACATCAGTTGTGGCAGGCACCTATAGTTCCAGCTACTCGGGAGGCTGAAACAAGAGGATCACATGAGCCCAAAAGTTTGAGGTTAATGGAAGTTATGATGATGTCACAGCACTCTACCGAGGGCGACAAAGTAAGACTCTGACTCAAAAAATAAATAAATACATCAGAAGAAACAATCTTTTCGTTCCATCTATTACTAGTTCCGGGAACAAGGCCTGGAAATATGCAGCTGCCCTGGAGATGACTGAGAGATAGCAGGAGGAGGTGGCATGGGGACTACCACGTATCCTATTCCTGGAGGTAAGATCGCTGTCGGCAAAGTCAGCAAGACCAACACCCATGGACAGCACCACATGGGACCACATCTGCAGGGCAGGAGACAAACCCTGGACTGCTGGGTTTGTCAGCTGACCCCAGCATAATAACAAGTTGGGCCACACCCTTCTTCAGGTAGTTCAAAGTGCTTTACGACTATTATCACATTGATCTTACTAACATCCAAGAAGGAAGGAAAGAAGGGAAAAGACAGAAACTTTCTCATTTCATCAAAACAGAAGGGAATGGGGTGGTGGAGCTTTTAGGCGAACCAGTCACTATTCGCCCATAAAGTACAAATTGAACAAGTACAAATACCTCAAATAGGCATAATATTTATTCGAGAGGGAAAAAAAGGTACAAATGAATTCAAACCCCTGACCCTGGCCACATGACCAGAGAAAATAAAAAAGATATCTCACTGGGGAGGGGGGATGTCTTCAGCTCTGGTGGTCTCTCATAGTTTAACAGCCCACATTGATTTCAAAAGATGGCTGACTTTCCAGCACTCCTCTGTGCTGCAAAGGGTATCAAACCACAAATGCTCCCTGCTCTGACATCACCAAACTTTATAAATAACAGACGCTCACTTGAGTAATCAGAAGAAAAAAACTGTCAGCTAAGTGGTTTAAGAAGTTTAGGTGTGGCTGGAAACATGCTGTGTATTTTCTCTAAAGCCAAATGTGTAGACAGTCAAAAATGCTAGTTTAATGAGCTTATAAATTTGGAGTGACTCTTTACATCTGACAATGAGCTCTGGGGTTCAACTATTTCACCTCTGAAATTAAAGAGGCTGATCTGTAGGATTCGTCTCTGACCACTTCCTCCAAAGGGTTCCCTGAGTTTCTTCTTCATGGTTTATTATTCCACCAGTTAACTCACCCAAACAATTCAACCATCAGTGTTGTAGAGTGGATAATAACTTGATATGCAAGGATGTTTTCTAATGTTTTATCTCTTTTCTTCCCTTGTTAGTCTGTCCCTAAGACACCTGAAATCTCTCTTTTTTTTTTTTAAGTGGAGACAGAGTCTCACTTTGTTGCTCTTGGTAGAGTGCCGTGGTGTCACACAGCTCACAGCAACCTCCAACTCCTGGGCTTAGGTGATTCTCTTGTCTCAGCCTCCCTAGTTGCTGGGACTACAGGCGCCTGCCACAACACCCAGGTATTTTTCTGTTTTTGCAGTTGGGCCGAGGCTGGGTTTGAACCTGCCACCTTCGGTATATGGGGCTGGCGCCCTACTCAATGAGCCATAGGCGCCGCCCTGAAATACCTCAATTAAATAGCACTGGCATCCGTTATGAATCTTTATGCTACTGACAGGAGATTGGTACTTGTCCTGGTTAACTCCTACAAATTCACAAGGTTCTCTAGTGCTCAAGTTCAAAGCACTCTAATCTCAGTAATCACTGTTATAGTGCTTTCTAGTTTGAGCTCCAACATCCATCTATAATATTTCTAAACATTAATTTAATTGAACTTAAAAGAGATGGTGCATAATGTACCACAATTTGGCAAACTAATTGTGTAAACAGTGTTTTGCTGACGGAGTAAGTCTGACACAGGAAACAATCCGGTCCATAACGGCCTCAGGGGCTCCCCACAGCCGCGTACAGTGATGTAATTCATTTGGGTCTTTGCTAGGCTCTGGCTGGATCTAAAGGGGCTCTCTCTTCCCCATCTATTTGTTTTTCAGGTCTAATATTTGGGAGTCCACTGCAGCATTTTCCTCTATTTCTGATCCAGCTAGCCTGGAGCCTAAGACAGAACAAGTCCACTGCTGAACATGTCCTTACCACCTTTTTTCCAGAGCCCCATGATGGCATTGCTAATATCCAGGGCTATGTATGACCTTGCTGTCCCACACCATGTAACTATCAATTATACAGACAACCTTATAATTAGGTCAACTATATCTCCCCTGATGTAAGCCTGTGATTCCATTTCTTTCTCTCTAAGATTACTTAGAGAGAATCCCTCAATGATCAATAACACCAAAATGTTCTCCTTACACCCAGCCACCCCCTGAATATCCCACAACTTCTGGCATATGCCTTAATAATCTAAGCCTCTTATCTGTGAGCTTTTGGTTTTTTAATGAGATAGAGTCTTACTCTGTTTCTCAGGCTGCTGGAGTGCAGTATCGTCATCACAGCTCATAGCAACCTCAAACTGCTGGGCTCAAGTGATCCTTCTGCCTCAGCCTTCCCAGTTCCAACAAGGAACCACCCACCATGATGCCCCACTAATTTTTTCTATTTTTAGTAGAGACAGGGTCTCTCTCTTGCTCAGGCTGGTCTTAAACTCCTGAGCTCAGGGATCCTCCCACCTCAGCTTCCCAGGGTGCTGGGATCAAAGGCAGGAGACACCATGCCTGGCTAATGTTCTTCAGATACTGTTGTTCTCACTGATTTTTCTGTTTGTGAGGATAGAGCCTGAATGCGAAGAGAAGTCCTGGCTCGGCACCTGTGCACAGTGGTTATAGTGCCAGCCACATACACCCAGGCTGGTGGGTTCAAACAGCCCTGGCCAGCTAAGAAACAATGACACCTGCAACAAAGAAATGGCTGGGCATTGTGGCAGGCACCTGTAGTCCCAGCTACTTGGGAGGCTGAGGCAAGAGAATTGCTTGAGCCCAGGAGTTTGAGGTTGCTGTGAGCTGTGACATCATGGCATTCTACCAAGGGCGACATGGTGAGACTCTGTCTCAAAAAAAGAAAAGAAAAGAGAAGTCCCAATCCTGTGTATGCTGGTTGAGTGGGTAAAAACCTTCAGATAAGGCAATCTTGGGAAAGCTTTCATGACATCCTAAGAATGTATGGTAAAAAAGCTCCCGATCCCACTCTTCCACCTTCAGACCAGCTGAGACACAGACCTGCCCTTCCCCAGGTTGACTTCACTCAACTAGATAAGCATCTCCAATCTGTGCTACCCCCCTTCCAACGGCATCAAGTGCCCAACCAGTTACTCTTAGGGCCCCTCAGACACATCACAAAGTACAGCCTAAGGGGTGACCAGCCCAAGAGTGCCACCTCAATCCCCACCTTTGACAGGTACACGGGGAGGACTTCAAAGGAGGGGTGTCTTGTGAAGTAGCAGCCCAGGTCTGAATAGGAGGAGCACCCCGGGACTAAGGAGAAGGCCTAAGAAACGAAGATGCAGCCACACAGGTCTGAGCTGGCTGGCTGAGCTAAAAACTCCATGACAGACCAGAAATGCATTCTTAGCACTGATCAAACTCCCTGATGAACTTGGCTTTCTTGCTTTCTTTTTTAAAATTTATCTCTGTAGCATGTTTTCCTCTGGCATATGAAACTTTTGCTTTCTCTCTTCTTTAGCCCTTTTCCAGAGGTAAGTGAGAAACAGGTTCTGACTCTGTGCCAGATTAGGTCAGGAATGAATGGATCATTCTTCCTATGCACAGCTGGATATAATCGATAGATATATTGATCTGACATTTGCTGAGTATTTTGAACAAGGAACCATAGCAGTGATGAGCTGTGAAAGACACAGTTCCTGCCCCTTGGAGTTTGTGTGGGACTGAGCAGGCCAGCATGGATATACTTGACTTTATGCCACTGCCATCATAAGAGTCTGTACAAAATCAGACTGTTCTAAAAGGAAGGCTCATCTCTCTCTCTCTTTTTTTTTTTTTCTGTAGAGACAGAGTCTCACTTTATCGCACTCGGTAGAGTGCTGGGGCCTCACACAGCTCACAGCAACCTCCAGCTTTTGGGCTTAGGCAATTCTCTTGCCTCAGCCTCCCGAGTAGCTGGGACCACAGGTGCCTGCCACAAGCCCGGCTATTTTTTTTTGGTTGCAGTTTGGCCAGGGCAGGTTTTGAACCCATCACCCTTGGCATATGGGACCCGCACCTTACCGACTGAGCCACAGGCACCGCCCAGAAGGCTCATCTCTTAACTGATTTTCTGGGTAATCAGACCTTTGATTTTTCATTTCAGACAAATCTTCCACAGGTTAATAGCCTCTGCTAATTAGTCTGTCCTCTCTCCTCCTTAAATGCTCCGGAAAAGCTCATTATTTAAATAAGTCCAAGCATGAATGTTTGGTAAAGTGACAACTATGTGTATAAAATGAGTAAGTCTTCCCAAATTCGTTTGCCTCAGATGGGTCTGGCATAAATCACTTTTCCTCAAATTGATCTCTATTCACATATCCCATTTACTGCTCATCTTTTTCTTTTCTTTTTTGAGACATAGTCTCACTTTGTCGCCCTCAGTAGAGTGCTATGGACATCACAGCTCACAGTAACCTCCAACTCTCAGGCTTAAGTGATTCTCTTGCCTCA
Source organism: Arctocebus calabarensis (assembly GCA_963573935.1). Taxonomy (NCBI): domain Eukaryota; kingdom Metazoa; phylum Chordata; class Mammalia; order Primates; family Lorisidae; genus Arctocebus; species Arctocebus calabarensis. Next base: position 4,677 of record CAUYON010151514.1, on the reverse strand, counting down.
GCCTCCCAGGTAGCTGGAACTATAAGCGCCCACCACAATGCCTGGGCTGGATTTGAACCCACCAACTCCGGTGTATGTGGCTGGCACCCTAGCCACTGAGCTACAGGTGCAGGGCCTGCTCATCTTTTTCCTATTGCCAAAGAAGACTGCCACCTAAACTGCAAAAAGGTAGACAACCAATTTCTTTCTTTCTTTCTTTCTGTTTGTTTGTTTGTTTCTTTCTCTCTCTCTTTTTTTTTTGAGACAGAACCTCAAGTTGTCATCCTGGGTAGAGGGCTGTGGCATCACAGCTCACAGCAACCTCCAATTCCCAGGCTCAAGCGATTCTCCTGCCTCTGACTCCCAATGCCTGGCTATTTTTTGGTTGCAGTTGTCATTGTTTGGTGGGCCTGGGCCCGCCAGCTCAGCTGTATGTGGCTGGGGACTTAGCGGCTTGAGCCACAGGCGCTGAGCCTAGACAATCAATTTCTGTTCTTCTGTATCAAAAGTTCTTTAAGGTTCTACAATTACGAGCAATTATTACCAAAGGACTTGCAGTATAAATGAAAAAGCAGAATTGGAAATAATCCAACCAGCACAGGGAGCTCACAGCCTGGGTCAGGCCATTCCTAAGGAGAGAATGTCTACCGCTGCCTACAGGCCTTTCTGGTGACTGTGTTTTAAAAACTGGGACTTGGTGGCAGACTGATGTGTGGTCTGACAAAGGACCAGTGTGTCTTCTGTCCCAGAAATTGAGATTGTCCCAGAAAGCAGGCCACATGGTTGCCCACAGGACAGCTCTGAGAAGAGGCCACTGGCTGCCACATTCAGCTTAGCGGCTGCTCAGGGCCCCTTGAGGCTTTCTTCCCTCAATTTCCTTCTCAGACTACTCTCCTGAGACATCAGAGTCCATTAAATTGATTAAAGCAGATGTTTGATCATTCCTTCATATTGATTGATCCATAGTTTTCATTTGCAACCCCCCTTTTAAGACACTTTCAGTCTCTCCTTTTAAAAGGCTATGCCAGCAGTTAAAGAACATAACTTCACCCACTTCTCAGCAGGAGGTGTTTATGGCCCTCTATCAAACTCAATTTTATGGTTAAAATTAAACCACAGTCCAGAAGCTATTAGAAGCTGGACTTTGGACAATTGCCAAAGAGGGCAGTTGGGGGCATCTTCCTGAGAGAAAAGGAAAGAGACTCACCAGAAGGAACAAATCTTAAACAAATGTTCGTATAAAAAAATGAGGTGAAATGTTGAACCTGTTAAACCACCCCACTTCAGTTAGAAGACACTTTTTAACAACATTAGGAAAGCGAAACTAGCTGTGGGGTGGGGTGGAGATGCTGCCAGGTCATCTTGCCTAAAGAAACTCGAAGTTGCGCCTACATGAGGGACGTGCGGCCTCGGCACCTCTGCACCATGGCTGTGACAACCGCGCTGGTGGTCTTTGTGGCTCCCCACGGAAGAGGCAGTACCTATGTTTTGGGGATCATCACAAAAGGTGACTTGGGTTACTTGTTCCTGATTTGTTATTTACAGCTTAAAAAACAATCTAGGAAAACACGAAGTACACTAGTGTGCAAGAAAAGGCCCGAGGATGCTGAGAGTTTGCCAGGTCATGAATCCGGGGCGTCCAAGCGGGGTGAGGGGGGGTAAGGGGGTGTAAGAAGGAGTCCCATGGGATGATCCGAGGCCGGCTTAGTAGTGCCCTCTCCTGGAAGGCCGGGAGCATACCGTGTGGATGGGTGGATGCTGGACCGATTCCGTGAGCACACGCAGGTCTCCTCCAGACAGGTGCGCGACTGCCCTCTGTTGGACAAAGAGTTTCTCAGCTTCCCCGCAGAGTTGGCTAAAGCGAACTACTAGGTATAAGCGCCGCTAGGTGGCGCCAAGCAAGGCACGCCCTTCCAAGCCTCAGTTTCCACATCTATCAAATGGAAGCAATGGTAAACAATATCTGTCCTTGCAGACTTCAGAAGGTTATCAGGGGCAAGTAAATGAAGTTCCACTGTTTTCAACCATGCCTGCCTATCTACTTATCTCTTAATATAATCCAAGTCATTTTCCTGAGGTGGCCTTTCTCCCCAGTGTGTCTGACCCAGGAGCACAATATAAGAACATAGTCTGGGGCGGTGCCTGTGGCTCAGTGGATAAGGCGCCGGCCCCATACACCAACAGTGGTTGGTTCAATCCCAGCCCCAGCCAAACTGCAACAACAAAAAAATAGCTGAGGGCCGTGCCTGTGGCTCAGTGAGTAGGGAGCCGGCCCCATATACCAAGGGTGGCAGGTTCAAACCTGGCCCTGGCCGAACTGCAACAACAACAAAAAAATAGCCGGGCGTTGTGGCAGGCGCCTGTAGTCCCAGTTACTTGGGAGGCTGAGACAAGAGAATTGCCTAAGCCCAAGAGTTGGAGGTTGCTGTGATCCATGAAGCCATGGCACTCTACCAAGGGTGACAAAGTGAGACTCTGTCTCTAAAAAAAAAACAAAAAAACCAAAAAACAAACAAACAAAAAATAGCTGGGTGTTGTGGCAGAGGCCTGTAGTCCCAGCTACTTGGAAGGCTGAGGCAAGAGAATCGCCTAAGCCCAGGAGTTGGAGGTTGCTGTGAGCTGTGATGCTACAGCACTCTACCAAGGTTTAATAAGTAAAATTCTGTCTCAAAAAAAAAAATTAAAAAACAAAGAACATAGTCTGGCTCAGCACCTGTAGCACAGTGGCTATGGTGCCAGCCACATGCAACTAGCCCGGTGGATTGGAAGCTGGCCCAGGCCAGCTAAACAACAATAACTACAACGACAACAACAAATATAGCCAGGCATGGCTCAACGGGCTAAGGCGCCAGCCACCTACACCTGAGCTGGCGGGTTCGAATCCAGCCCAGGCCCGCCAAACAACAATGATGGCTGCAACCAAAAACTGGCTGGGCGTTGTGGCAGGCGCCTGTAGTCCCAGCTACTTGGGAGGCAGAGGCAAGACACTTGCTTGAGCCCAGGAATTGGAGGTTGCTGTGAGCTGTGATGCCATGGCACTCCATCCAGGGTGACAGCTTGAAGCTCTATCTCAAAAAAAAAAAAAAAAAATAGGCAGGCATGTGGTGGGTGCTTGTAGTCCCAGCTACCTGGGAGGCTGAGGCAAGAGAATCACTTAAGCCCAAGAGTTTGAGGTTGCTGTGAGCTGTGACACACCATAGCACTCTACTGAGGGTGACATAGTGAGACTCTGTTTCAAACAAACAAATGAAAAAACATAGTCATATTATTCTAAAAGTGACAGCTCTCTTCCAGTATCTTCAATAACTTCACAAATGTATTTAACATGATTTTCAAAGTATTTTTTCTTATAAGCTACATCGTAATTCAAATTATTTTTCTGGTAATTGTCCATTCAGTGTCTAAATCCTCCAGTAGATTATGAGTCCTCTGGATGTAGGCATCTATCTATCTGTCACTGTGGCTGTGGTATTCCCAGGACCAGCAGAATAAATAGCTACTGAATAAACACATGGATGAATCACAGGAATTGGTAAAGGCCAGCTAGAAACAGAAAGGACAAAGTGAGATACAGGGGGAAATCCGATTTCAAGAGTGCAACACAAATTAATATTTAAAATGAGGCTGAGGACCAGGTGCAGTGGCTCATGCCTATAATTCTAGCACTCTGGGAGGCCGAGGTAGGTGGATTGCTTGAGCTGAGGAGTTCCAGACCAGCCTGAGCAAGAGTGAGACCCCATCTCTAAAAACAGCTGGGCATGGGGCGGCGCCTGTGGCTCATCGAATGGGGCTCCGGCCTGATATACTGAAAGTGGTGGGTTCGAACCCAACCTCGGCTGAACTGCAAAACAGAAAAATAGCCAGGCGTTGTGGTGGGCACCTGTAGTCCCAGTTACTCAGGAGGCTGAGGCAAGAGAATCACCTGAGCTCAGGAGTTGGAGGTTGCTGTGAGCTGTGTGTGAAGCCATGGCACTCTACCAAGGGCGATAAAGTGAGACTATCTCTACAAACAAAAAACAAAAAACAAAAAAATCCAGCTGGGCGTAGGGCGGTGCCTGTGGCTCAAAGGAGTAGGGCACCGGCCCCATATGTCCGAGGTGGTGGGTTCAAATCCCGCCCCAGCCAAAAAAAAAAAAAAAAATAGCCGGGCATTGTAGTGGGCACCAGTAGTCCCAGGTACTGGGGAGGCTGAGGCAAGAGAGTTTCAGCCCAGAGTTTGAAGTTGCTGTGAGCTCTGACGCCACAGCAGTCTACCAAAGGCAACAAAGTGAGACTCTGTCTCAAAATAAAATTTTGTTTAAATTAGCTAGGATTGCGATTGCATATCCATAGTCCTAGCTACTTGGGAATTGAAGCAGGAGGCTTGAATGAGCCCAGGAGTTCAGGGCTGTGATAAGCTATGATCTACTGCACTCTGGCTTAGGTGACAAAGTGAGACCCTGTCTCAAAAAAAAAAAAAAAAAGGCTCAGCACCTGTGGCTCAATGGGCTAAGGCACCAGCCACGTACACCTGAGCTGGCAGGTTCGAATCCAGCCCGGGCCCGCCAAACAATGACAGCTGCAACCAAAAAATGGCCGGGCGTTGTGGCAGGCGCCTATAGTCCCAGCTACTTGAGAGGCAGAGGCAGGAGACTCGCTTGAGCCCAGGAATTGGAGGTTGCTGTGAGCTGTGATGCCATAGCACTCTATCCAGGGTGA
>CAUYON010151512.1:0-19582 GCA_963573935.1 Arctocebus calabarensis | reverse complement strand
ATGAAAGAACAAAGGAGATGAGAATGATGAGAAAAGAGGTGATAGCCATGGAAACAGAGCAGGAGACTCGCTTGAGCCCAGGAATTGGAGGTTGCTGTGAGTTGTGATGCCACTGCACTCTATCCAGGGTGACAGCTTGAGGCTCTGTCTCAAAAAAAAACAAAAACTCTTTGCCCAAACAACCTGACTCTGCTTCCCAGACTTGTGATATGGGTCTTCCCTAGACCCATCCTCCCCAAACTAGACTGCTTGCTTCAATAGTATGCACATTCCTTGGCTTAATGTGGGTGGGAGATAGCTGTTTGCAGGGCTCACAAACAGAGCTCTGACCTGCAAGCTGGGGTGTCTACCTGTGTGCACATAATCCTCCTTGCAGCGTGGGTTGGAGTCAGGAGTGGGGCGGGGGCCAGGGGACAGTCTGGGGCTGCGGGCCAGGAGTCAGCTCTCCCTACCATGCTATATTCTCAGAACTAGCAGGGGTATGAGGATTCTAAATTCAAACAGCCCTCCAGGTGCTTAAGCAGGTATATTTGTTCAGGAAGGAAGACAGAACATACTTTATTTAACAGTGCGTTGGCATGATTTATAACGTTTCAATATTTAAGCATATAGCACCTGATCCTTTTGTGCTCTTTCTGTGGGCCCTATGATTATGGGGGCCAGGTAGGGCTTGCCTGTTATATTACCGTTCTTGACAATCATCTCCTTCAAGTCATCTATATTAAGAAACGTGACCGCATATATGAAGAGCAGCAGCCAGATTCCTTCCTTGGAGAAAGGGGGGGGGGGGACTTTCTGGAAGGGCATCTTGCTACCATCAGAACCAGGAGCTGAAGCATCAAAACCCAACAGTGCTCTCTTTCTTTCTCTTTGGGGTTGAGCTCCGTGGCTGAATGCAGCACCGTGAATTGCTGCCTGAGATGCATCTAGGGCAGAGGTCCTCACAACCTTCACCGAGCCTCACCTTCAGGGTAGCTGACCTGGTTTTTGCTTGCAAGATTCAGTTGCTTGATTCCTGAATGTCACGGTGCAGCCAGTGACATTTTTCTTCTAGTTGCACAAGTCTATTGTAGGAAAACCTCCCTCCCCCTGCGTGGGAATTTTAAGATCTTGAATCCAGACGGCCCTGATCTGTCTAACTGGGTACCCTCCCCTGGGCAGCATTCTGGGGGAAATAATGACACTGTCTGTGGCCAATTGAGGAGTTCCTATGCCAGGCCATCCCCACCAGGTCACAGGGAGTTTGGGAGGGGGTGAACTGTACATCTTGATCTGCTGCTGTTAGTCACAGATGGTGACTCGTGACAGTTAGTTTATGTGTCAGCACGACTAGACTGTGGCGCCTAGTTGTTTGGTCAAACACAAGCCTACATGTTGCAGTGAAGGTTTTTCTTAAGAGGCAATTAACATAGACCTTCAAATACAGCATTGACCTCCACAATATGGCTAGGTCTCATCTAATCAGTTGAAGGTCTCAAGAACAAAGACTGAAGTTTCTAGAAAAAGGACTGCCCCTCCGGACTGCAACATAGTAACCCTGCCTGCATTTCTAGACTGCTGTGGAATTTGGGCCCCCGACTGCAACATCTACTCTTATCTGGATCTCCAACCGGCGGGCCAGCTCTGCACATCTACCGATCTCAGACTTGCCAACTCCCACAGTCCCATGAGCCAATTCTTCTAAATAAATTCTCTCTCTCTCAGGACCTGACTCCAGTCCCAATAAAACCCATAGGGTCTGGATTTGCAAACTGGCATCCAGGCACAAGGCCAGGCAGCAGGAGGGAGGCGGGGAGGGAGGCTGTGTCCTGATGGTCCTACTCAGCCTGCTCTCCTGGACAGCTGGGTCACGGGGCACTGGGCAGCATGCCAACCGCGGACGCCACTCTCTGATGGGCAGGGAATTCACACAGTGCGGGACCAGGCTCCCGTGGGCCTAGGGCCTGGCCAGGGCTGAGCCTGGCAGTGGCTGGTTCTAAAGCTGCCAGCTGGAAAGGCCTGAGGACAACGAGGCAGCACAACTGGGCAGGCAGCTTGTGGGGTTCCCACCAACAGCCGCACTTGGGGGGCAGAGCCCTGGGTGAGCTTAACTCAGGGCAGCTGCTCTGGGGGGACAATAAGCAGGACGCCCGTGGTGAGAATAATGACGTGACTTTTGACAGTTCTCTCTCAGGGACTTGGTGTCCACATCTGGAACGTGGGGCAAATCGGTGAGAATTAGAAAGACTCACATCTGCGTGGAAGAAATCAGTGAGCCTTTCACAGAGTGTGTCGCCAGCAGGCTCTGGAGCCGGCATTAATTCTGTGACCTCGGGCCCTTTACTTCACCTCCCCAGGCCTACACCTTCATCTGGGAATCAACATAGTCTCTACCACGGGATTGTCCTGCAGACGGGCTGAGCCAGCCCATGGAGGGGGCACAGAGCAGAGCAGACGTGCTAGGAACAGAGGCCGCGTGTGAGCCCTGCTTCTCAGGAGGAAACAGCAACAGCCGAGCAGCTTTGATTGGCTCTGTTAAGCAATAGTGCAGAACTGCAGAGGAGCCAATGGCAGGGCATGACCCCCAGGGTGGCGCCGGCTTCCCCTGGTCTGGTCAGCATGAGTGCTGGCCTCCAGCTGAAGCCTTCAGCCTGGAATATTGCATTTGCCACCTGTCGCCCAGGCTCGTTAGTCCAACGCAGCCAGTGGACGTGCCTAGCGACAGACGCAGCCCTGTGTGCAGACTGTGAAGGCCCGAGGCTGGTTCCAAACACATGGTCAGCTCAGAGGATGGAGCCAGCCCAGCCAGTGCGTTCTGGACAGGGAAGCCTGGGGCTCTGGACAGATGGCTCTGACCTCTTGCGCGTTGCTCAGCTTGGAAGGAAGCATCTTCCTGTGCATGGAGCACATTTTTTTGCCCTTCTTTAACAAACAGGTTAAGAAATCCTCCTGGTTATTCAGGTGGGGGAGTGTGATTTATAATCATATCTCAGGGAGGTGGGTCTTATTCAATGACAATCCCTCACAGATAGGCAAAGTATACAACGGTGGCCAGAGCTCAGTTGGAAGGGACGGACTGGTCACAGGAGATAGTAAACAGAGAAGAAAATTTGGGAAGCAATCCTCCCATTTGAGGAAAGAAGTAATGAACATTCTAGGATCAGAGCATCTCATTTTCAATTTCAAAGTTGTGTAGCATTTTTATTTATTCAGATCCTTGGGTAGAATCTGCCATAAATCCATGTCTGAGTTCTATGCTGACACAAGTGGATGTGTAGTGTAGTCCCAGGCGAGGTCCATGCCTGAGTAAACGTGGTGTGGACACAAGGCCACAGCGGACTACAGACACCTCCGAGACGAACTGGGCTTTCCACAACCACGGCTGGATATCCAAGTCTGTCTCACCTAGAGCATGAAGGACAAGGAGGTGCCAGCCGACATCAAGCACATTCCAGGTCATGCAATCCTCCCCATGCACCCCATGCACCAAGTCTTGCAAGAATCTGCTCCATCTATCAGAGGGACGAGGTTTGTAGTGGCCCTGCCTTTGCTCAGCACTTGCTCTCCAAGGCAACAGCTACCTCCAGAGGTGAAGCTGTTTGTGGACAGCACCCTGCACCCCATATTTTCAGGGGGATTCACACTTGTCCCCTGCAGTGCTCCCAGGATTCCAAGGACTGCATGGCTGGAGTGGGTCACACCAGGCTTCCTGTCCCCTCTCGCTGCCTCCCTCTTGCCAAAAAAGCATTATTTAGGACTCAGCTGGGGACTTCTATCACCTTGCAAAGTAACTAGCAGCCACGACATTCTTTGAGTTATCTCTGTTCCTCCTTTGCTTCTCTATCTATCCATCCTGCCACCCCCATATCTAACACCCCCTACCCACTGTAATTGAGGTTGAGGCATGAGAACTTCCATAAAGGGTAGTCATTTCTCATGTCACACTTTCAAATTAACCACATGGTAAAAGTCCCAAAGCCTGCACTGTTAGTAATAATAATAACAGTGAACAGATATTGAATACCCAGTCTACGACAAGCACTTTGGCAGGCTCTTTGCACAAATTGTTGCACCTCGTTCTAACAACAGTTCTTTGCAGTGGGTCCTTTTACTATTATTCCCATTTTTCAAATAAAGAAACTGATGAAATTTAGATTAGGCTAATACATTGACCCCCTACTTGACATCAGGCTAGTACATGCTTTCACCTTAATCATTTCACTTCCAAAAAAAAGAATACCTATGTGCCAATATGATAAATATTATTATTCCTATGAAGCAACTGAGCTAGAAGTGGTGAATTGAAATCATCCAGGATTACTCAGCTGTCTCTGGCAGAGACACTTAGTGTGGCTAAGGACCAGATCTACGAGGAACTCAGAGTTACAACTGGTCAGTGAGCCATCTCCATTAGAATTTCAACCCTAGAAAAGACTTCTGGAATGTGATACAAACAACAGAAGGATAGAAATAGACTAGGCAGCATGAAATCCAGGGCCCTCCTAAATCCAGCACGTAATTCAAGAGAATAAAGGACTCATTCAATTTCAAGGTATAATTAAGTTTCTTTTTTAAGAGGATCATTAGCACTGTATCAACTCCCAAGCCAGATTTCACTCTTCCTATCACCAATGGCCTTGGAGGCCCACTCTTTAATGACTAGGAACTCGGTTTCTCCATGTCTGCATCTGATCTTTCCCCCACAGCAGATCAAGGGCCCAGTGGGGGACAAACACCTCACAGCCCCCCCTGGCCAGGGGAAGGGGAGGAAGCAGTCACCAGGCAGTCCTGACCCCTGAGGCTGGCCAAAACAGTGGGTAGAAGAAGGAGCTAGAACAGTGTCTCAAAGAGCACAGCTATCTCAGACTCTGTAGTGCTTTCCAGATGTGAGGGGCAGCCGTTTCTGAGCAGTGCACAGCCATCACAAGGCCTGGCTTCCAGCACAGGTGCAGAGAGGCGGCCGTCTGCTCACACTTCAGGACCACTTTGCTGTTCTAGAGGATTTGTGGGGTAGTAAAACCAGATGCCGTAGAGCTGATGGTTTCACTGCATTCTCCCTCCTCTGTGTACCAGCCAAGAGCAAAAGTCCTACCAACAGCACCGATGGCTAAGCTTGCACAATACAGGCCTATGCCACGTGCTATGCACATGTGCTGTCGTTAAAACCCACCACGGCCCCCAGAGGATGGTGTTATATGTGAGAAAATGGCGATTCAGAGTGCAGAGCTTCCTAGATCCGATCCTGGGCCTCTTAAGTGATAGGGCCAGGATTATGAGTAGGGCCTATGTATTGGCCTACAACCCTTCATTGGTGTGTTTCTGTCCTGTCACCTGCTAAATTACCCTAGACGTTGGCATGCAATCCTCCCCATGCACCTCCCTTTTTGTGCTGGGAATTTCTCCTTTGTATCTCTTCCATAGCATCTTTGTCTTTTTAAAATTTTTTTATTTCAGATTGACATGAGGATACAAATATTCACGTTACATGGTTTTCATTTCTAAGGTGAAGTTCAAGTTGTAATTGAGCCCTTCATCCAGGGGCGTGCCGAACACCCTCACATTGTGCACGTTAGGTGAGACCCTGCTGATCGTCCTCCCTCCGCCCCCGTCCCCTCCCCCTCACTAGACTATACTTGTGTTTTTCTTTCTTGTGGGCTTGTAGTTGTTTATATATTGGTTTCATATTAGTATTGAGGACATTGGATACTTGCATTTCCATTCTTGTGATAGTGTACTAAAAAGAATGGGTTTCAACTCCATCCAGGTAAACATAAAAGATGTAAAGTCTCCATCTTTTCTTATGGCTAAATAGTATTCCATGGCATGACTATACCACAGTTTCTTTTTCTTTTTTTTTTTTTCTTTTTTGCTGGTTTTGGCCGGGGCTGGGTTTGAACCCGCCACCTCCGGCATATGGGACCAGCACCCTACTCTTTTGAGCCACAGGCGCCACCCCTATACCACAGTTTCTTAATCCATTCATGGGTTGATGGGCACTTGGGTTGCTTCCACATGTTGGCAATTATGAATTGAGCTGCAGTAAAAATTCTAATGCAAATGTCCTTGTGGTAAAATAATTTTTGTTCCCCTGGGTAGATACCAAGGGATGGGATTGTGGGATCAAACAGAAAGTCAATGTTTGTTCTTTGAAAATTCTCTATCTTTCTGTCCACAGAGGTTGTACTAGTTTTTGCAGCAGTGCAAAAGTGTTCCCTTCTCTCCACGTCCATGCCAGCATCTCTCGTCTGCATCCTTGAGCTGTATTCCTCCTGGCTCAGTTCTGCCACACACTCAGAGACCAGGTTCCCCACTTGGACCGAGCAATCTATAGCTTACTCACCTTTCTGTGTGTTTCTCAGCTTCAAACAACTAGGTCCAATGTCTAGTTTTACATGCAGCTTCACATGTCCTGGCTGGAGCAGAGGAAAACGAGATGACTTTTCATCTTAGGGCTTCTCTCCATCACAGCCTCTCTGCTCTACAGTGCCATCAGTCCTCAAGATCTGATGAAATAAGTCCTGCTGAAAGAAGGCTCTGCCCTTCAGTTCCAGCCAGGATCTGATTCTGCATAAGGCCCGTAGTGTGAAGAGAAACCTTGCAAATGTTCCTTCAATCCTTTCACTGAAAGAGAATTGGATGCACTCCTAAAGTGAGCCCCTGAATAGTGGACTCACACCAAGGTCATGAGGAAAAAATTCTAGCCTTGGAAAAGTAAAGAAGTCTGGGGCTGGAGGAATGGGGAGTCAATGATGGAAGCTCCCAGAATTCTGTCTTCACTGATGGACTTTTGTTTTAAATGCTCCTTCAGTATGAATGGAGTTAGTATTCATTGCCAGATAATGGGTAGTAATAAGGGCCTTTCCTTAGCAGGACGGCTGCTGTCACATTGTCATTGTTAAGCACTTCCCTCAAAATGTAGCATCCATTAGCAAACTCATATGGTGTCACTTGCAACCATATGAGCTCTGGAGACAGAGCTCAGAAGCCTTAGCGAGAGGCCTAGCTTGGTCCAGTCACCACAGCTTTCAGCCCAGAACTAGACCCAAGTCCTTAAGAGTGGCCAGGAGAAATTCAAGGGCAAAGAATCATAAAAAAAATTCTGAGATCTTTCTGGAGAAACTACTTGTCAGAATATACAACTATCTAAAGCTGAATAAAGGAGGAAAATCAAGGAAGTTCTATTGTTGGGACAAAAAAGAAATCTTTATGATGCACAAATAATGCTGCTGGGATTTTTATCCTAAACCGGTGGAGAGCACATTTTTATTTTTTGTACTGTCTTTTTTTTTTTTTTTTATAGAGACAGAGTCTCACTTTATCGCCCTGGGTAGAGTGCCGTGGCGTCACATTGCTCACAGCAACCTCCAGCTCTTGGGCTTAAGCGATTCTCTTGCCTCAGCCTCCCTAGTAGCTGGGACTACAGGCGCCCGCCACAGCGCTCGGCTATTTTTTTGTTTTTGCAGTTCGGCCGAGGCCGGGCTTGAACCCGCCTCCTTCGGTATATGGGGCCGGCGCCCTACTCGCTGAGCCACAGGAGCCGCCCGATGCCCAGCTATTTTTTTGTTACAGTTTGGCTGGGGCCAGGTTTGAATCTGCCGCACTCCATATATAAGGCCGGCACCCTACTCGCTGAGCCATAGATGCTGCCTACCACCTGTTTCTTATGTGGCTTCTCAGAGATATCTAGTATATGCAGCAAATGCACATAAGCATACTTCCCTTTCCCTGCACCCACTCTTATTCTCCTCCCCCTTTCTCTGGCAAATATGTCATTCACGGTGTCCTGCACCTAGCTTTGCATTTACTTAGTATTTGCTTAACTTTGTATTTGCTTAGTGAGCATACCAGGCACAGCAAGAGCTTCCTCATTATTTATTGATTTATTTATTGCAGCTGTGCAGTGTTCCACTGTGTATATGTACCAGGGTTTATTTACCCAGATTCCTGTTGTTTCACCTTGATGTTGAATTTGCTTCCTTCCCTGTGCTGTAATTTCCCACCATGCATCTGAACCTTCAGGAAAGCTTGCCACACAGATGGGTGTGGATGGGTGGGTTTAGGAGCAGATCACCCCAGGGCAGAGGGCTTCAGTGAGGAAAGGCTTGGGAGAGTTCTCAGAGTTGCTGGGAAGGGCTTTATACTTTCCATAGCGTGTGGGTGGGGGCACAAGCCTTCCCACTGGATGTCATAGGAAAAGTACATCAAGGAGGTCCAAGGTCAAGAAGTTACTAGGTTTCAGATAGCTGGGTTACTCAAATAATGACAACATATAGTATAATTAGAAATTCAAATATGGTAGTACAGGTAGAATCCCAAGGTCATAGACTGCCTCAGCTAGAAAGGGCCTCAGAGATGGCTGAGTACTCCTCTCGTAGGCAAAATAATGCAGTTTGAAGGTATTGAGCCCTTACTCTGTGCACATAGCATTCCAAGTGTTTTACACCTGTCCATCCATTTAAACCTTAAGCTAATTGAAGAAACTGAGACACAAAGAAGATACATGACATGTCCCAGTTCACAAAGCTAGTTTGAAGAGCTGGGACTCAAACCCCTGGAGTCTACACTCTCCACCTTCATACATCCTGCCTCTGTACGCTGGGACTGAGTCCAGAGAAGTCACTCAGCACCTTGGAGGCGGAGCCAGGGCCAGAACCCAAAACCCCTTTAGGACCTTGCTCCAGCACGTTGCATCAGTTTGCCTGGTGAGCTGGGAGAGGACAGGGCAGGGCAGGGCAGGGAGAAGAGTCTGTAGGGGTGTGGATCAGCGGGGTGAAGGAAAAGCCTGTGGTTCCTTGTGGTGGTGGGCACAGCCTGTGCCTGTGGACATGCTGACCTTCCTGGGTGGCTTGTGATGTGTCTCCCAAACCCTCACTGTTGACTCATGAGAGTTACCTGGCTCTCAGTGCTCTGCCCAACTGTGCTTCTCCCCTTGGTGGGTTTTCTATGGCTTAAACTGGCTCCCTGCCCTGACCCCAAGCCCACTAGGTCTCTCTTTACTCACCCATCATTGGCAGCACTACTTTACCATAGAAGTAGCACTCCTAGTATTTTGGGGGCAGCAGGGTTTGGGGGATTTATTCAAGAAAGCAAAGAAACCATATGCAGGTTAGAACTGTGTACTCAGGGAGGTCTCCATGAGTGCTCTCAGGGGTCCCCTATTGATGTCTAATGGAAGTGACTGAGGGGTGATGGCTTCAGGATCCTCTTTCTGACCTCTTCCAGGAGGGGGCACTTTCAACTACTGTCCCAGTGTGGCTGTGGAGCTCCGCATATTCCTGACTCCCAGCTCCCAGCCATAGCCTAGGCTTCTTCAGCTGCAAGTCTGAGTCCCACTACAGGTCTGTCTCAGATGGCGAGACCACTGCACCGCACAGGGGAAGAGCTCAGGATGGAGCAGGTGGCTGGCTCCTCTGCTCTTGCTCTCCCACACTGCTCCCCTTCCCATCGTTCTGCTCGTGTTGGGCCACTCCAGGGCATCTCGCGCTCTCTGGCACAGCGCCTGCCATGTGGAAGGCGCTCATTCAAGCCCTTGAAGAGTGAGGGCGGCAGCCTGCACTCCCTACCCAGGATGAGCGCTCTGTCTTCTTCTGCTCTCTACTCTGGCCCTTGCCTGAGTCCTCCTCCTTTTTGGCTCCTGAAAGAGCTTATGGTTCTGTCCAGCCTGTCTTTTTTTTTTTTTTAAACAGCTTTATTAAGTTATAGTTAATATACCATTCAATTCACCCCATTACAATGTACAACTCAATGGCGTTAGTATACTCACAGTGTTGTGCAACTGTCACACGATCAGTTTTAGAGCATTTTCATCACCAGCCGTCTTTTGGCAGCTCCCACCCTCCTCAGCTTTCAAACACCCATAGGTCTCCTCAACTCAGAAAAAGCCTCCCTTGACCCTGCTGTGCACTCTCTGGACATTGTGCAATATGCTTCCCTCCTTCCGTGACTAAAGCACTCGAATGAGTGGTTCACACCCACGGCCTTCATTTTCTCAAACTCGGTAAACATTTTTTTTTTTTTTTTTTTTGCAGTTTTTGGCCGGTGCTGGGTTTGAACCTGCCATCTCCAGCATATGGGGCCGGTGCCCTACTCCTTTGAGGCATAGGCCCTACCCATCAGTAAACATTTTTAAAAAGTGTCTATGAGGTGATGCCAGAGATTTTTATATACATCATCTCATTTAAGCCTCACAAAACAATCTGTGAGCTTGGGATTATTTCCTTCACTTTAGAGGCGAGAAATCCAAGGCTAAGAGAAAGTGACTTGTCCAAAATACTTGGCCAGGAATTGAACCCCGGTTTGTGAGTCCAGGGTTAGTGCTTTGCTATACTGGCTGTTGTCCCTATGGCAAATCCAGCAGCAAATTCCAGCTGTTGACATTCTCACTCATCATTTGTGGGTGCTCCCTGCATCCCACCACCCCTCAAATGACCTTCCTGTTCCAATCAGAGTGATGCTCTTCACCCTAGCTTTGTTCTCTTTAAGACTTTGTTCAAACCGTTCCTTCCACCTGGCATCCATTTCCTTCCTCCTTTCTACATGGAAATATCTGAAAATCCCTTAAAAAAAAAAGAAAAAGAAAAAGAAAAGATCTTGGCTGGGCTTGATGGCTCATGCCTATAATCCCGGGATGTTGGGAAGTTGAGGTGGGAGGATCACTTGAAGCCAGGACTTTGAGACTTTCCTCTACTAAAGAAAAAACAAAGAAACAAAAAATTAGGCTTGGTGCCTGTGGCTCAACAGGCTAAGGCGCCAGCTACGTACACCTGAGCTGGCGAGTTCGAATCCAGCCCGGGCCCGCCAAACAACGATGACGGCCGCAACCAAAAAATGGCCGGGCATTGTGGCGGGCGCCTGGAGTCCCAGCTACTTGGGAGATGGAGGCAGGAGACTCACTTGAGCCCAGGAGTTGGAGGTTGCTGTGAGCTGTGATGCCAGAGCGCTCTATCCAGGGTGACAGCTTGAGGCTCTGTCTCAAAAAAAAAAGAAACAAAAAATTATCTGGTTGTGATGTTATGCACCCTGAGTTCCAGGTACTTGGTAAGTTGAGATGGGAGCACTGTTTGAGCCTAGGAAATTGAGGTTGCAGTGAGCAATGATCACGCCATTGTGCTTTAGCAGGATCTGGCTCAGATCTATGTACTTTCTCTAGGAGAGCTTTCTGTATTTTGATTGCATTTACCTGTTCTTGAGGCCTATTGCTTGCTTTGTTCCTTATCTAACAGCTTGGTTTTTGTTATTGGAATCATGGATGCAGTTTTAACTTCCCTGAGACTTTGGAACCACACTGATACCCTACAGGCCATACCTGGCTGTGTTATGAATAAAGCAGAAGCTCAGTAAATATTCTGATGGAAAGGAAGGAAGGAGAGAAGGAATGGAGGGAGAGAGGGAGAGAGGAAGGGAGGAAAAAAAGAAAGAAGAAAGAGAGGGAGCGAGGAAGAGATAGTGATGTGTGAGGGGTGATGGCGAGGGACCCAGAAGATAGGGATGTGAAGGCATTTTCAAATGAGAAACCTATTGTAAGGACAAGGTAACACTGATCTCTTAGCAAGGCCCTCCCGGAAGCTGTATGCTCAATTAGGACTTTGCCTTGAGTGGAATGATCCCCCGACCCCTTGCTGCAGGTGGTGGAGGTGGCACTTGTGTCTTTTTCTGGGCAAAGAGTCCCCATATCAGGGACCACATCTATCATTCTAATCATTCTTCTGGGCTCAGCATTTGACATATGAGAGTCCTTTAAGTTGTTTATCAAAAGAGTGTATTTACTTGTGTTTTCCCAAAGGCATTCTTTGGATATATATTAGCGCAGTTGCCTCATTCAGTCAAGAAACATTTATTATTTCTCAGTTGCCTCATTCACTCAAGATACATTTATTATTCCAGCACTCTGGAAGGCTGAGGTGGGGGGACTGCCTGTGCTCAAAAGTTTGAGACCAGCCTGAGCTACAATGAGACCCCTTCTCTGAAAATAGCCCAGGACTGTGGCAGGCACCTGTAGTCCCAGCTACTTGGGAGGCTGAGGCAAGAGGATTGCTCAAGCCCAAGAGTTTGAGGTTGCTGTGTGCTGTGACGCCACAGCACCCCACCAAGGGTGATGGAGTGAGACTCTGTCTCAAAAAAAAAAAAGTAGGCTTAGCGCCTGTAGCTCAGCCACATACACCAGAGCTGGTGGGTTCGAATACAGCCCAGGCCTGCCAAGCAATAATGACAACTACAACCAAAAAAGAGGGGCATTGTGGTGGGCACTTGTAGTTCCAGCTACTTGGGAGGCTAAGGCAAGAGACTCGCTTAAGCCCAGGAGTTTGAGGTTGCAGTGAGCTGTGATGCCAAGGTACTCTACTGAGGGCAACATAGTGAGACTCTGTCTCAGAAACAAACAAACAAACCAAAAGTAAAGCTCATAAGGGCTTCGGAAAAATAAGAATTGAGTAAGATAAGGGGAGGAGATTAAGAGTGTCAAGGGAAGTGTGCTTATAGAAATAGGGTAGATCTATTTGAGAGATGAGATTTAGGATCAACATCTAAAGGAAGACTGGGCATGGTGGCTTATGTCTGCAATCCTAGCACTTTCTGATGCTGAGCTGGTGAGATCACTTGAGGTCAGGAGTTCAAGAACAGCCTGGGCAACATTGTAAGACCTTGTCTTCACAAAAATTAAAGAAAAACATTAGCCAGGCATGGTGGCACGTGCTTTTGGTCCCAGCTACTTTGGAAATTAAGGTGGGAGGATCACTTGAGCCCAGGGAGCAGTGAGCTGTGATTATGCCATTGCACTTTAGTCTGGATGACAGAGTAGGATCCTGTCTCCAGAGCAAAAAAAAAAAAAAAACAAAAAACAAACAACTAAAAGGAAGTGAGGAGTGATCTAGGAGGATATTCGGAGGAAGAACCTTCAAGGCAAAACAGCTGGAGCCAAGGCCCTCAGGCAGGAGTCTGCCTTGAATGTTCTGAGGACAGTGTGGCTGGAACAGAGGCTTCAGGGAGAGTAAGGGGAGGTGAGGGAGGGGCTGAGGTCAGCTCGTGTGGATCTGGAGGCTACTGTAAGGACCTGGCTTTTACACTGAGAGGGAAGGAAGTCACTGGGAGTGTGCTTAGGAGAGGAGGATGTCATTGGGCTTAACTCTGGTTACTAAGTGAAGAGAAGAATTTAAGTGTTCAAGGGCAGAACCCTACAAAGATGTCCCTGAAGCAATCCAGGAAAGCGGAAATGGCAGCTCGTTGCAAGCAGTGGAGGTGGTGGGAGTGGTGGGTGTATGTGGGTTCTGAGTACATTTGGAAGGTTGAGCCCACAGATTTTCTGATGATTGAAGGTAAGGGGGAGAGATGTTAAAGGCAGCTCCAAGATTTCTGATCTGAGCTGCTGGAAGGATGTAGTTGGCTTAGTTGAGATGGGAAAGCTTTGGGGAAAGTGTATTTAAAGGGAAAGATCAGCAGCATGTTGCATTTGAGACAGGCTAGTGGGTATCCAGGTGGGGCTGATGCATAGGTAGTTGTAAACCTTTGATGTAGGTGAAGTTGAGTGTCTTTGGGGCTTGAGCTGGGCTGTGGCTGGGTCCTTCCCAAGACCAAGGGGTGCTGTTCCTGCAGACTGGGACTGTGCAATGTATGAGGTGGGCCTGCTTCTGAGGCTTAGTTTCCTCATTTGTAAGATTGATATAACACATTCAATAACATTTTGGGGTGTGGGCTCGGTGCCTGTGGCTCAACAGGCTAAGGCACCAGCCATGTACACTTGAGCTGGCGGGTTCGAATCCAGCCCCCGGGCCCGCCAAACAACAATGACGGCTGCAACCAAAAAATGGCCAGGCGTTGTGGCGGGCGCCTGTAGTCCCAGCTACTTGGGAGGCGGAGGCAGGAGACTCGCTTGAGCCCAGGAATTGGAGGTTGTTGTGAGCTGTGATGCCACAGCACTCTACCCAGGGCGACAGCTTGAGGCTCTCTTTCAAAACAAACAAACAAAAAAACCAAAAAACATTTTGGGGTGTGTGTGTGTGTTTGTGTGTGTGTAAAGAGATAGCAGACATAAAGCACTTAGCACAGTGCCTGGCACCAAAGAGGCACTTAGATAAATGGTAGTTTAAAAATAGCACAGATGGCTCAGCTCCTGTGGCTCAACGGGGCTAAGGCACCAGCCACATACACCTGAGCTGGTGGGTTTGAATCCAGCCGGGGCTGCCAAACAACAATGATGGCTGCAACCAAAAAATGGCCGGGTGTTGTGGCGGGCGCCTGTAGTCCCAGCTACTTGGGAGGCGGAGGCAGGAGAATCCCTTGAGCTTAGAAGTTGGAGGTTGATGTGAGCTGTGATGCCACAGTACTCTATCCAGAGTGACAGCTTGAGGCTCTGTCTCAAATAAATAAATAAAAATAACACAGAACGGGCGGTGCCTGTGTCTTATTGAGTAGGGCGCTGGCCCCATATACCGAAGGTGGTGGGTTCAAACCCGACCTCAGCTGAACTGCAAAACAGAAAAATAGCTGGGCGTTGTGGTGGGTGCCTATAGTCCCAGTTACTCAGGAGGCTGAGGCAAGAGAATCGCCTAAGCCCAGGAGTTGGAGGTTGCTGTGAGTTGTGTGACATCATGGCACTCTACCGAGGGTGATAAAGTGAGACTCTGTCTCTAAAAAAAAAAAAAGCACAGAACTAACTTGAATTGGCTCCTGCAAATCAGTCATCAAATGGGTTAAGGGTGGTGTGGAGTTGGGAGGAGTGAGAGGAAAGGCAAAGAATGGAGGCTGGGAGCCTGTGGGATGTGATTTCATTGTTCCAGGGGGACTGGAACTTATCGGGCAACAGGAAGGGAACAGTTTGTGAAAGTGGGTGTAGGGGCCACCCAATTGCAGGTGACGGAGCAGCTCCCTTCCATTAGGGTTGAGCAGCTGTTCTCTGAGTGTCCCAGCCAGGATGATGAGAGGCTCTCTGGTTGCCCGGGAACACAGTCCCTTTCCAGTAGCACCTGTAGGAGATATTCACCAGTTCTTTATTTTTTAAAGCCCAGATCTTTTTAGGGGAGAATCCAGAATTTTCTTGGTTTTTTTCTTAGGTCTAGCACATGGCTTGGTGTACAGCAAGTCTTTAATGAATATTAGCATCTGTCCTTCCCTTTGTATCTATAAAATAGTGACTAAACTTATTTTCCAGAATTGCCATGAAGATTACGTGTGATAGAATATAAGGAGGCATTTTTGTAGCAGCAATGATTTTTTTTTTGTTTAAATTTGACTTAAAAAAAAATTTTTTTTTGAGACAGAATCTCACTATGTTGCCCTTGGTAGAGTGCTTTGGTGTCACAGCTCACAGCAACCTCAAACTCTTGGGCTTGAGTGATTCTCTTGCCTCAGCCTCCCAAGTAGCTGGGACTATAGGTGCCCGCCGCAATGACTGGCTATTTTTCAGTTGAAGCTGTCATTGTTGCTTTAGCTGGCCTGAGCTGGATTCGAACCTCCCAGCCTTGGTGTATGTGGCTGGCGCTCTACCCACTGAGCTACGGTGCCGCTGACTTTAAATTGTTTTAGTTTTTCATTTGCCTGCTTCATTTGTCCTTCAGCAGTGATGGCATTTAATTCCCAGGCTAACTGAGTTCAGAGATCTCCAATAACCTTCCTAAGGGCGCAGGCACTAAGCAGTGGAGGGAGATCTGGGACAGTCAGAGCCAGCTGGGAGGTATTAGTGCTGGAGGTGTCTTTAGCAAGTTTAGAAAGAGACGAGGGGAAGTCAGACTCTAGACAGGCATGGCTTTGACAGCAGTTCCCAGAGTGAGAAGGGTGTGCTGGATGCAGGAACCAGACAGTGAGTCCCCAGAATGTGGGCAGGGAGTGGAATCTGGGGAGACGTCTCTCGCAGCTTCCTGCTGCTCTTAGAGATGTGGGAGTGAATGTTTGGGGTATAGGCCCTGCCAGAGAGGTGCTGCTCTCCCATTACATGGATGAGGCTGCTTGGGCCTGGAGGGACCTTGCTCAAAGTCACAAAGACCAACAGTGACGGAGTCAGGATTGTGACCCAATTCTCTTCAACTACAAAGGCTACCCTGCTTCCACTACACCAAGAGGTCACTGTGACCCCCAGGCCGGGGGGGATGGACAATATCAGATGACCTTTGGAAGATCTTTTCCAGCAGAAACATTCTCTCAATCTCTGCTCCTTGGTCTCCCTCCACACTTACTCCTTCCTCCTCCCTTTCTCTTCCCTCCTCATTACTCAACCAGTAGTAACCCCACTGGCTATCTGCAGGGCTGGGGGGAGGAGGAGGCCAGCAGCTGTGGTTACTCAGATTAACCCTCTACTGCCTGCCCACCTCCCTCCCACCCCACCAATATGATGGTGAGGAACCTCCTCCCCCACCTCCTGAAGGCAGCTCCGGCTGAGGCTGAGGCATACTTCCCAGAATTAGCCATCCACACAGCTGGCTCAGGGAGGAGGGGCAGAGGAGGCTAACAGCTTCCAGATGTGCCAAGGCTTCAGTTTCAGTGGTCTTCTCCTGTGGCTGCAAGGCTGAGATAGACTGGCCCTCGTATCCAGAACTTCAGAATTTCCAAGGCAGCCCAGCAGATCCCTTCTTGCAAATCTATGAGTACAGGGCAAGGGAGACCTGCATGCCACACCTGCAGGGGTGCTGGGAAGACCCATGCAACCCAGCTGCTCTCTGTGGCCTGGGCATAGCCCAAGCAGCCCTTAAATATATTAATATTAATACTACTAATATTATTATTATCTACCATGTCTACACTGCTAGTGGCAGTGGCACCAGAGCATAGTGGTTTCAACTGCAGGGTCGGGTTCACAGAGCGTGAAATCAAATCCCAGCTCAGCCACTTACTAGCTCCAGGGGCCAGAGGTAAACTACTTCACTCCTTTAACCATGAAATGGTTTCTATTTCATTAAGTTATTGTTAGGATTAAATAGATAAACTATATAAAGTCTTAATACAGTGCCTAGCACGTAGCAAGTTATTATTATTTAGAGCATAGCCACCTTATTTCAGAGGTTTTTTCCTTACAGCCCTGGAAGTTAGCTACGAGTACCCCCATTTTTTTTTAATAGCCACCAGGGGGCTTTTTTTTTTTTGTAGCTTTATCACCCTTGGTAGAGTGCCCTGGCGTCACACAGATCACAGCAAACTCCAGTTCCTGGGCTTAGGTGATTCTCTTGCCTCAGCCTCCGGAGTAGCTGGGACTACAGGCACCTACCACAATGCCCAGCTATTTTTTTGTTGCAGTTTGGCCGGGGCCAGGTTTGAACCTGCTACCCTTGGTATATGGGGCTGGCACCCTACTCACTGAGCCACAGGTGCTGCCCGAGTACCCCCACTTTTAAGAGAATATATTTCTGTGTACCATCAATGAATCCCCCTTGCCCCCCAAAAAAGAGAGAGGGAGAGAATATATTGAGGCTCACAGAGGGTAAGCTGCCTGTTCAGGGTCACACAAGTGTTAAGTGCAGGGTCGTACCTTAAACCCAGGCTAAATGAACTATAAAGCCCAGGCTGATTATATTGTGCCTTTCCCCATAAATTTCTTTTCTTTTCTTTCTTTCTTTCTTCTTCTTCTTCTTTTTTTTTTTTAGACAGTCTCACTTTGTTACCCTGGGTAGAGTGCCATGGTGTCCTAGACCCAGCTCACAGCAACCTCAAACTTCCGGGCTCAAGCGATTCTCTTGCCTCAGCCTCCCAAGTACCTGGGACTACAGACACCTGACAGAATGCCCAGCTTTTTTTTTTTTTTTTTTAAGAAATGGGATCTCACTCTTGCTCGGACTGAACTCCTGAGTTCAAGCTATCCACTCGCTTCAGCTTCCCAGAGTGCTAGGATTATAGGTGTGAAGCACCACACCCAGCCTCCCCCTTGTATTTCTTTACCATTTTCCCTTCAGTGGGAAGAGGCTGCTAGAGGCTGAGGCCATCGATTTCTGTCCTGCTTCTCTGAAGAAGGGCCCGGCTCAGAAAAATGGGCAAAAGCTTGGAGGTGCAGAGGGGTCCTGGAAGCAGAGGGCACGTGCCCTAGAGGGGACATGAGGAACAGGAGATTCAGGAGCACAGAAAGAGCAGGGGACAGGGTGTTTAGAGGTTGGCAGGCGTCCAGGTTGTCCTAGGGTGCCCTCAGAGATCCCCAGGGGCTGCTGGCTGGTCTATCTCTGTGCGTGTCTCGTGCTCTGCCAGTTGCTGCTCCACTTCTGCACGTCTTTTACTTGGCTAGGGGTGGGGTGGTGGAGGGTCTCCAGAATTTCCCTTTGTGGGATGAGGAGGACAGGAGACCAGGGAGGAGGAGAACCGAGAGTGAGGGGGCTGGAGCCAGCCAGCAGGGAGGCCTGCCATTGGCTCACCTCCCAGGGCCTGGGCCTGGGGAGGTGCCTGCCCCTCACCATTCCCTCCTCCTGCCTCCCCCCTACAGCGCCTTGGCTCTTGAGCCTGCCAGCTGGGCTCCTGCCAAGCCAAACAGCTGCCAGGGGGAGAGGAAGAAGCATTTCCGAGCAGAGAGGCCCCTGTGGGCTCCTGCTGAAGCCTAGAATCCCCCTTTCTCACCGCCAAGAGAAGAGAGAGTCTGTGCACATGCACAGAGGCATGCACGCACGGCACTGCGGAGCCGGCTCGGGGCCAGAGGGCCTGGGACGCTGCAGAGGCAGGGTGAGGGTGGGGATCTGGGGGCAGGCTTGGACAGGGGCCATGGCTGTGCCAGGTGGTAGAGAGTTGGCGGAATTAAGTTTGGCTCACTCAGAGGTTAGGGGGATAGAGTAGTTGTATCGTGTCCCCTCTACCGAAGTGTATGTCCATCTGGGATCTGAGAATGTGACCTATATTGGAAATAGGGTCTTCACAGGTATGATTAAGGTAAGGGTTGAGATGAGATTATACCGGATAAGGGTGCACCCTAAATCCAATGACAGTATCCTAAGAAACAGAAAAGAACACTTAGAGACCTACGTGAAGACCCACGTGAGAATGGAGGCAGAGAGTGGAGCGCCAAGCCAAGGGACACCTCAAGCCACCAGAAGCTGGAAAAGAACTTGGCCTCACTGACACCTTGATTTCAGACTTTTGGCTTCCAAAACTGTGATAAAATAAATTCCTGTCATTGTAAGCCACTAAGTTTGTGGTAATTTGTCACAGCAGCTCTAAAACATGAATACAGGGAGGCATATAGCAACAGGGGTGGGGTGGGTGAGTAGGTAGGTGGGGGCTTCATAAGAAAGCCCTGAGAAACAGAATTTAAAAAGACGATCATTGGTAGCGCCTGTGGCTCAAAGGAGCAGGGCGCCGGCCCCGTATGCTGGAGGTGGCAGGTTCAAACCCAGCCCCACTCAAAACCCACAAAAAACAAACAAACAAAAAAACCCCAAAATTTTGGCTCGGCGCCCCCCGGCTCAACGGGCTAAGGCACCAGCCACGTACACCTGAGCTGGTGGGTTCGAATCCAGCCCCGGCCCACCAAACAACAACGACGGCTGCAACCAAAAAATGGCCGGGCGTGTGGCGGGCGCCTGTAGTCCCAGCTACTTGGGAGGCGGAGGCAGGAGACTCGCTTGAGCCCAGGAATTGGAGGTTGCTGTGAGCTGTGATGCCACAGCACTCTATCCAGGGTGACAGCTTGAGGCTCTGTCTCAAAAAA
>CAUYON010151507.1:0-31093 GCA_963573935.1 Arctocebus calabarensis | reverse complement strand
TGTCAAATGGGGGGGGGGGGGGTTGGTGTGATCTCAAATAAGGGGAACAACGTAAGGGCACGTGGCAGACCTCCTGGGTGCAGGACACAGCCCCAGCAGGGACTCTACTTAACAAAGGCAAAGTAACCTGCAAGTTACTTTCTCATGAGAAAGTTTTTCATTGATCCCAGAGCAGAGGAAAATTGCAGCTAACAAGAGGGGGAAAGGTGTGGAAACAAGAGCTCAGAAGTATGGAAACAGGCTCAACGGGCTGAGGTGCCAAACACGTACACCTGAGCTGGCGAGTTCGAATCCAGCCCAGCCCGCCAAACAACAATGATGGCTGCAACCAAAAAAACGGCTGGGCGTTGTGGCAGGCACCTGTAATCTCAGCTACTTGGGAGGCAGAGGCAGGAGACTCGCTTGAGCCCAGGAATTGGAGGTTGCTGTGAGCTGTGATGCCATAGCACTCTATCCAGGGTGTCAGCTTGAGGCTCTGTCTCAAAGAAAAAACAAAAAAAAAAGAAGTATGGAAACAAGTCACTCATTGAGCTCTGGACTTGATATCATAAACTTTTCACAACTTTCAAAATTCAATACTTTCATAATCAAAAGTTAACATTGACCACTTTCAGTTTTCTTGGAGGCCTACGTACCTGTTTTGAAACAGGATCTCATTCTGTCACCCTGGGTAGAGTGCCATGACGTCATGGTTGAAACGGCTGGCTCAAACAATCCCCCTAGCCTCAGCCCCCCACAGTGCCCTGCTAGTTTTTTGTTTGTTTGTTTAACAGGTGGGGGGCTGTCTCACTCTTGCTCAGGCTGGTCTTCAACTCCTGAGCTCAGGGATCCACCTGCCCCGGCCTCCCAGAGTGCTGGGATTACACCTGGCCCCTACATCTTAATTACCCTTTTTTCCCTTTTCTTTTCTTTTTAATTAAATCATAACTGTGTACATTAATTCATTTATGGGATAAACTGTGCTGGTTTTATATACATTTTGAAATACTTACAACCAACTGGTTAACATAGCCTTCATCACACTTTCTTAATTATTGTGTTGAGACATTTATACGCAACACTTAGTAGATTTGACATGTACCCTTGTAAAATGCACCATAGGTGTGGTAAGACTACACTTTCAGGGATCATTTCTATAGTTTGTTAATTACCCTTTTTTAAGAGTAAAAATCTTATATCCATACTTCCTTTTTTACTTTGTAGAGTTCCTTTTTTAATGTAGAAATTCTTGTACCCTACAATTTTTTTGCACAAGTTTTTGAAAAAGGTTTCATCCCTGCTTAATTATCTACATTTCATTACACATGTGTGGCAAGTGGATTTTATTTCCCTATAAACTGTAGCTTTTCTTTGCTGTCAAAAGATTCTGTTTCTAGCCTGATTAGCCTCTATTTCATTCATAACCCAGCTAAGAATATACTTGTCAGCATCCTGCCTTGGAAAATTTCTTGAAGCCTTTTTGTGTTTCTCTCAAGCCCTGAACTACACAAGGAGCACCCACAGATTTTGTTGTTGCGTTTCATGATGTAGCCAAGGACACTGTAATTTAAAACTTACGTGCTTGTCAGATTGGGAAGTTCCTGTCTCTCCTCACTCCCCACCCCCACTCATTTTAGAAAACACTAATAAAATTTTACAACTATGCTGAAGTCAATCTTTTAGCAAGAATAAAAACTAAAATGTCCTCCTAAATTAATGATTTTTCCTTGATTGCTTTAAACAGAGCTGATTTAAAGTTCTTTCTTTAGTGACTGTAGAACCTCGGTATCTTCATCTGAATGGCAATGTGATGTGTTGTTTCTGATCTGAATGGAAATTGTATTTTGAGAGAAGACTGAATGCATTTGGTAAAACTTTGTGTTCTTTTTTAATATAACCTTTTCATTTGCCTTTTCTTTTTTAAATAGGAATTTAGCTTGGAACAAAATCGTCGTTATCCACCCCAGTGCATTTTCCACTTTGCCATCTCTAATAAAGCTGTGAGTATATCATTACCTGTTTACAGCATATCTTTTAATAACTGGGGGCCATCTAGTTAATCAAAATGCTGGTTCTGTTGAAGAAGCAGGAGAGGCACAGAGTGTCCAGCCTTCCGTGTCCTCCACGCCTGAGCCCTTAAGCAGATAATGGAAAATCTGGGTGACAAATGATTATTCTGGTGAAATTTTCTACTTTTGCTGAGTAATCAGGTGGAATAAGATGTCAGTTCACTTCTGAGGGGCTTTCAGTTATTGTTTTGACTATTCAATCATTTCCCCCATCCACTTCCCATCTTCTCTCCCTTTCTCTCTTTATCTCTTATCTGATAGACAAAAAGGAAATGGTCCAACCGAAGTGAGGAGGAGCAGGAAGGGAATTTGTAATTCCCCCCTCCACTTTTTACCTCTCGCTCCTAATCCCCTCGGCACACTTTTTCAGATTTAACGCAGCACCTTCCTCTCAGTTGCCCCCACCTGAAAAACTGAAGCTGACCCAAGAACGATTTGGTTGCAATTAAAACTTCCCCCTGCCCTGCCATCCTGATGATAAATAGAAAAGTTATCAGAAGCAAAAACCAAAATGGTTGCTTTTGCCATTAAGAGTAAGGACCCTGCTTAGAAGTTTTTATTGAGCACTTTAATGATCCTTAGGTTGCTTTTCTAACATAAATGTTTTGTGCTAACACAGACTAAAAGGCAATTGTTGTTTGATGTTTTGCAGGGACCTATCGTCCAACCTCCTGTCGTCTTTTCCTGTAACTGGGTTACATGGTTTAACTCACTTAAAATTAACAGGAAATCATGCCTTGCAGAGCTTGATATCATCTGAAAACTTCCCAGAACTCAAGTGAGTTTGTCATTAAAACTAATAAGATACATTTGTGGTCATGCAAAATAATAGACATATTATAGTGGTTTCCTAAATTTATAAGGTCAGGAGACCCTTTTGAATTGCATTTCATGCCCTCCAGTGCCCTGCCCTTGGAGCGTTGTTAGGGCAGGTCCTAAAGAGGGAGAATGTGTCTTCCTGATTATATTTCCTTTCCTTCTCAAAGACGCCACCAGAATCACAGGGTTCACAGAAAGAGTTTGAAAACCACCGATCCATGGGATATAAACTAGGGCATGTAATTCAATAACACTGTCATATCATCGTACTCCTGTTTATAATTTTTAATTTTTCTAGTGTATGTGTATGTTCTAATAAAATGTACTAAATTAATGTTCATTCAAATAAATAGTACTTGTTAAAACCTACTGGGTTTATTGTTTATAAAGCAGTATCTTGAGAGAGATTACATATATAGCATATATTTTAAACCACAATCCTTTTTATAGACTTTTAAAACAATGAAAGTAATATACTTCCCAAAAGAAAGTTTGGAAAGTAGAAGAAAAAACAAAAATTTTAAAAACTGTTTCCCTAAACATTTTAGGTTATTTCTTTCCAGGCTTTTTTGGGTGTATTTTTAATTATTAGAATCAAAGTGTTCATACACATTTATATCATGTTTTAGTCACTTAACATTATGCCGTAAGCATTTTTTAATTTTGCTACAACTGTCTTAGCAGTCATTTTTTATTTTTAATTTAGAAATTTCCCATCATTTCAATGATGGAAGTTGCCTCACTCAGCTTCAGCAATTACACTTAATAGTGATAATTTTTAATAATTCTGTTATTACTCTAAATAGCACTGTAGTGACTTACATTTGGGGTTATTTAGGCTAGAATTATTTAGGGGTTATTTATTTAGGCTAGAATCATTGAGTGAAAGAAGACGCACACTATATTTAATGACCGCTTTTAAGTGGTATTTGTTTTGTTTTTTTCATGTGAAGAGTTATAGAAATGCCTTATGCTTACCAGTGCTGTGCGTTTGGAGTGTGTGAGAATGCCTACAAAGTTTCTAATCAGTGGAATAAAGGTGACAACAACAGTATGGACGATTTTCCTAGGAAAGATGACGGAATGTTTCAGGTTCAAGGTAAGACCAGCTATGTCATGGCGATCAAGTGCTGCCTGGAAGGGTCTGGAAAGTTATCAAACAGATCATCTGAGCTCCAGACAAGGCCCTGTGTAACCGCCTCACAAGTTGAGAATCAATCAACTCACCCTTTTTAAGAACTTCCGGAGAAAAAGAAAGCTCCCTTCAGATCTGTTTTAAAGTGAATCTGTTCTGTAAGTGAATTCTTCATATTTCTATTCGAATTAGATCACCTTTAGCATATATTATCTGCAGGGACGATTAATGATATCAGTGTTTCCATAAACTTTTTTAAAAGAGTCCCTCCCTTGCAGATACCATTTCCAAACATGCTTCAGAACCCTTTTTCTTTAGAAGACAAAATCTATTTCTGTTCTATGATAGGCATTTAGATTCCCCCATATTTCAGTAGTAGGGCATAAGGATCCAACTTTTTACCCAGCTAATTCTAAATCATTCTCCCGCCCTTGCCTCCACGGCGTTATCTTTCAGGAAAGTGAAATGAGATAAGGTCTGTAAAACTCTTGGCTTTCCTTGAGAGAAGACGTTACTTAAACAGACAGCAATGCTCCGCAGACCACACCTGTGGTAATGAGGAGCCTCTCTGGGCAGCGCCCCCTCCCTGCCCTGCCAACCTTGCAAGTTTGCACAGAGTCTGAACAGACTGACTTCTCACGCCTTGGACCCAAATGATTTGTTGGTTCCAAAGTGAATGTGACTCATTCTGTCTGCAGATCTCTTTACCATTCCTTCCTGCCTGTCTAAGGAGCTGATATTTTGGCCGTTGGCTTTTTGTTTTAGGCCACAACATGTGTCTTAGTCTTATTCTTGCTTTAGTTTTTGCCTTTCCTGGCTCGCTCACTCTAATTTTTTACTACAGTTATTCACTCAAGGAAATAAAAATGAACAATTAGAGACCTGCTACGTGCCGGGCACCGATCCAGGCCCTGGAAATACACAAAGAGCAAGAGAGAGAAGGTCCTTCATGGGCTCTGCCTTCAAGGGCAGTGACTCTCAACCCTGAGCTACATAGTAGCTTTGGAAAAATAGTGATTCCCAAGGACCACATGAAACCAATTAAATCTGCAGTGTAGGGAAAGTATAGATCATGAAACTCTTTATTTTCCTATTCCTTGGACAGCTAAACCAAACACCAAGCAGCTTCCTGATTTGTTCTTTGTTATAAAGAATTCCCCAATTCTGCGAGACTGAAAACTCGCTGTATCTGATTCTCCCCTATGTTCAGAGAGCACAGCCTAGAACGCGTGTGCTGTAGCCATCCCAGTGTGAAAAGTTTGGATGACATGGCTCCAGACCTGAGGAGAGAGGCCCACAGCCTTTCTCTAACTTACGTCTGCAATTTAGAGTTATCACAAGCTCTATGGAACAAGAACAGAATGAGATAGTTTAGATGTGACGATTTGGAGTCTGGGGTCCCGTTCCCCCACCCACCCTTGTGGGGAACAGTGCGGCACAGCAGCTCGGGTAGAACATTCAAAGGCAGCTTGGTCCTCCACTTACAAGAAAACCAGAGCCCCAGGAAAAGCAGGGTGTCTTGCTCAGCTCCCTTTGTGAGGATTTGCGTCTCAAGAACAGCCTAGGACACTTCTGCCTGAGATTTGGTCCCTTGAAAAGAGACAGAGTCTGGGCAAGGTGTTCACTCTGGGAGGTTGAGGCGGGTGGATTGCCTGAGCTCAGGAGTTCTAAACCAACCTGAGCAAAAGCTAGACCTCATGCTACTAAAAATAGAAAAACAAGCCAGACATTGTGGCAGGAGGCTGAGGCGGGAGGACTGCTTGAGCCCAGGAATGTGAGGTTACTATGAGCTATGATGCCACAGCACTCTACCCAGGGCAACAGAGTGAGACTTTGTCTCAAAAAAATAAATATAAATAAATATTAAAAATAAGAAATGAGAGACAGAACTGCTCATTCTAGGACTCTCATTCCTGCAGATGAACGAGACCTTGAAGATTTCCTGCTTGACTTTGAGGAAGACCTGAAAGCCCTTCATTCGGCACAGTGCTCGCCTTCCCCAGGTGAGAAGCTGCAGAGCTGGCGGCTAGACTTGAAAAGCGACTCTGGGCCATCTTTGTGGCCCATCCCTCCCCAGGGGGACCTGTAAACTACAAATGTTCATTATTCCCTAGAGTACTCTATTTGCAAATAAGATTAGGGGAGAGGGACATTGAAACAACTTAATGGGGTGGCGCCTGTGGCTCAGCGAGTAGGGCACCGGCCCCATATACCAAGGGTGGTGGGTTCAAACCCGGCTCCCCGGCCGAACTACAAAAACAAAAGAATAACCGGGCGTTGTGGCGGGTGCTTGTACTCCCAGCTACTGGGGAGGCTGAGGCAGGAGAATCGCCTAAGCCCAGGAGTCGGAGGTTGCTGTGAGCTGTGTGACACCACAGCACTTTACAGAGGGCGATAAAGTGAGACTTTGTCCCTACAAAAAAAAAAGAAAGAAAGAAAGAAAAAGAAACAACTTAAGGGAAACTAAAGAATCAAGTACTGTTGAGCATTCTGGGAGGCTAAGGTGAGTAGATTGTCTGAGCTCAGGAGTTCGAGACCAGTCTGAGCAAGAGTGAGACCCTGTCTCTACTAAAAATAGAAAAACTAGCTGGGTGTTGTGGGAATCACCTGTAGTCCCAGTTAGGCAAGAGGCTGAGACAAGAGGATTGCTCAGGCCCCAGGGTTTGAGGTTGCTGTGAGCTATTCCAGCACCGCACTCTAGTCTGAGGAAACAGAGACTGCCTCAAAAAAAAAAGAATCAAGCAATGTTGTTAAAAGCCTATGTCATTATTTTTAATGATATTAGCAAATGAGTGTGAAAAAATATGTTATAGTTTTGCTTTATATAACTGATTTTTTGAAGGTTTAATTTTTTTTTGCTTTATGTAACTGATTTTTTGAGGGATTATTATAAATAACCCTATAAATAACCATTTGATGAAAGCAAATGATAGATAAGTTTGGGGGCTTTTTTTTTGCAGTTTTTGGCTGGGGCTGGGTTTGAACCCGCCACCTCTGGCATATGGGGCCGGTGCCCTACTCCTTTGAGCCACAGGTGCCGCCCAATAATAGATAAGTTTTTAAAGAGAAAGGAAAAACCCAATATTGAATTCACTTAAGAGTTCGTCCCATTCTGAGAAACAGGATGAGTCAGTTGAAAAAAGAAGGGTATCTGTTTTATTTTCAACAATTCAATTGTTCTTTGCTCCCTAATGTCAAATGACACCTAAAACTCTCATCTCATCTAAAACTAAGATGAGATTTTCATGAAATGCAGATTCATCCCACCCATACTTGCTTTTCTAAAGTTATGGACTATTTTCCTAGGATTCTCCTTCTCTGCCCTCAGAACCTTATCGAAGCACTGTGAAAAATGTGATGAAAATTCCCAGAGATCTAGCTTTTCACCTGCCCCCACAACAGCTGTATTTTGGGGTCCTTAATCAAGCGATTGCAACTCCTCATTCCCATTTCTCTGTGTATACCCTGGAAACAGGGGCCCCTGGGGTGGTCACCCAGCAGGTGCGGGTGGTGAGGGGAGCCCCTGGGGTGGTCACCCAGCAGGTGCGGGTGGTGAGGGGAGCCCTGGGGTGGTCACCCAGCAGGTAAGGGTGGTGAGGGGAGCCCCTAGTTGGTCACCCAGCAGGTGAGGGTGGTGAGGGGAGCCCCTAGTTGGTCACCCAGCAGGTAAGGGTGGTGAGGGGAGCCCCTAGGTGGTCACCCAGCAGGGGCTACGGAAGGTGCAGGTGGTAAGGACGGTGGTTGGACAAAGTGGAGAAGCCACGTGGGCGCTGTGTCCCGGCGTCCTGGTTAGAGAAACAGACGGGTGATTTGAGCGGGGTTGCGGATTCTGATCTGATGCCCCACCCCTTTCTTCCGTGGACGTCTAGGCCCCTTCAAGCCCTGCGAACGCTTGTTCGGAAGCTGGCTGGTCAGAGTGGGAGTGTGGACGGTGGCGCTGCTGGCGCTCGCGTGCAACGCGCTGGTGTCGTGCGCGGCGCTCGGAGCGCCCCCGTGCGTCTCCGGCGCGAAGCTGCTGGTCGGGACCATCGCGGCGGCCGACGCGCTCGCGGGCGCCTCCAGCGCGGCCCTGGCGGCCGTGGACGCCGCCACCTTCGGCAGCTTCGCGCGGCACGGGGCGCGCTGGGAGGGCGGGGCGGGCTGCCGCCTCATTGGGTTCGTGTCCATCTTCGCTTCGGAATCCTCGGTTTTCCTGCTGACCCTGGCCGCGCTGGAGCGCGGCTTCTCTGTCAAATGCGCCGCGAAGTTGGAGCCGAAAACCCCTTTTCCCAGCCTGAAAGCGGCCATTCTGCTGTGCGCCCTGCTGGCCCTGGCCGCGGCCACAGCGCCCCTGCTGGGCGGCGGCCAGTACGGCGCCTCCCCGCTCTGCCTGCCGCTGCCCTTCGGGGAGCCGCGCGCCCCCGGCTACACGGCCGCCCTCGTCCTGCTCAACTCCCTGTGCTTCCTGGCCATGACCGTGGCCTACACCAGGCTCTACTGCAGTCTGGAGAAGGGCGACCTGGACGCCGTGTGGGACTGCCCCATGGTGAAGCACGTCGCCCTGCTGCTGTTCACCAACTGCGTCCTTCACTGCCCCGTGGCCTTCCTGTCCTTGTCCTCCTTGCTGAGCCTCACGTTCGTCGGCCCCGAAGTCGCTCAGTTCATCCTGCTGGTGATCGTCCCGCTCCCTGCGTGTCTCAACCCCCTTCTCTACATCCTGTTCAATCCCCACTTCAAGGAGGATCTGGGCAGCCTGGGAAAGCAAACGCACCCCTGGACGAGATCCAGACCCCCAAGTCTCGTGTCCATTAACTCCGACGACGTGGAAAAACAGTCGTGTGACTCCACCCAAGCCCTGGTGACCTTCACCGGCGCCAGCATAGCCTACGACCTGCCTTCCAGTGCCGTGTCCCTGCCTGCCTATCCAGTGACCGAAAGCTGCCATCTTTCATCTGTGGCATTTGTCCCATGTCACTAACGTGAGAGAGAAAAAGTTTCCAAAAGTGGAGATCTGAAAATGTGACACTGAGCTCGTCGGGTAGGTAGGAAGACCCGACTTGACACTTAGTTTAAAAACCAAAACAACAAAAAAAGACCTCTCGGTTAATGTACAAAAGCTGAAGACCTATTGATACTTGAGAGTCAAACATGTCTACATGCTGCTTGTATAAATTTGTTTAGCTAAGGGATAGATGGGTCACACTATGTAGGTGAGCGCAGAGCAAAAAAGCAGATTGGAATGTTCTTCAGAAATGATTCTCCACGATTTTATTTTCATTCTTTTTAAATTCACCGATGCAATAATTTGGGGATCGGATAAGACCCCACATGCTCCCAAAATGAGTTTATTTTTTAGGGTGGTATCTTTAAAAGATGGTTGGCAGTGTAAGGGCTTTTAAGTGGCCTCCCTTTCCTATCGAGGGTCGTGACCAGGCTCTAATCCTCTTTTTCCTTTCCTCAGATAGGACCTTTGCAGGGTCACCAACCACTTGGATGGATAATGTGAGCCATTATTAACTCATATCCAGATCATTTTTAGAGACACCGGGTTTTATGTATGAACGCTAAATCATTCTACCCTCTATGAAACTACATGGCTCACAAATATTTTGGAAGGAAAATTGACTGAAATTCTTAACCTGCTATGAGGGCAATCAGGTACAGGAGAAGTTCGTCTTGTCTAATTCATTTTTCACTCCTTGGTGGTCAAAGCTCAGAAGGAAAGTCTGTTGCCGGCAATGGACATACTTAAAAAGATAGTAAACACCCTGGGACTTTTTGGTTTTTTCCTGAGTGAGTGCACATTATTTTGCAAGAGGTTTTATCAGCTGATCCAAACCAAGGTGCATCTTACGATAACAATCAAACACAGACACAGCATAAATTAATTTCACCGATGTAACTCCCTACACATGTGTCCCTAGTAGCTCTAGTAAACCCAACCTCTGAAACTGTTTGGCTTCAACAGAGACTCATTAATGTATTATCCTGTTTAGTTAGCTTGGTTTTAGCTGTGTTCTCTCTGGATCAACCCACTTCATGTGGGGGACATTACTTCTCTGCTTATTCCATATTAATATATGTATTTGGTATTTTAAGAGTCAAATTATTAAATATTAAAAGTCAAAATGTTAATTCTTCACTTTTTTTTATCCTACATTAGCTTCAGCATATCCAAGCCAAATGGGTGTTAGTTAGATATATTTTTATATAAGCATGTTTATTTTGATCAGATATGTGTATGAGATGTTTTATAAGATGTGTAAATATAGAACTGTATTTATTACTATAGTTAAGATTCAGTAACATTAACGACCATGACCATGAACCATGTACAGTGGTGTGTTCTTCCATTTCTTATTGTATTTCCCTGGCCATTCTCTTTGACATCACTAACTGTGTATATGTAAATATATAGTACTTGTAAATAGAGTCCAAATTTGCTTTTCTATTGGGTACAAAATAAATTTGTAATAAAATGTGTGACTATAAAACAAAATGTTTTCAAGTCTATTTATTTAGCCCACAGATAGATATACACATTCGGCCTCTGAAATGTTTTTAAACTTTAGAATAGAGTACATTTTCTATGTAAGTATTAGCACTTTGATACTTAAGGCATTTTGGACTTATCTTTTCAAAAAAACCTTTCACAAGAACAAATTAAAACATCTTTACCAACTCTTGTGTTATTTTAACTATGGTTGATAAGCCATATTGTTATAGCATTAGTAAAGTTTACTGTCCCCAGTGAGAGATTCTATATCCACAAGGATCCCAAACTTTTGTAATGTAAGAATTAAAAAACCTACATTATTAAAAAGAAATGTATGAATAACAAATTGATGTCAGCATTTTTATTATGGATATGAGTTTGCTATAAATTCCTACTTTAAAGCAAACGTATTTCATGACCAAGTCAAGGCTAAAACAAGAGGACGCACTATTTCCAAGGAACAAAGAAATAGACTGTCCCCTGCAGTTCCCATGTTTCAAAACATAAGAAATAAAATTATTTTTCTGGACACCTGTGCCAGGCCGTACCAACTTGGGTGATGATTCCCCTCCTGCAAGGGTTGCAAAATCAAATGCATCATTGCTAAAATTAATCCATGTTTACAGAGCACCCCCACCCAGGGCACCTGGCGCTGAGTTTCCTACCCACACGAGAGACTTAACCACCTGCCTCAGCCTCACTGTAGTTGACAGGCCTCCGGCGGGATCCACTGTACAGTCCAGGCCTGGCTTATCTTCAGCTGAAACAAGGGCTCCCTCTTCTGAATCCCACTCCTCTTAATCCCAAGCAGCAGATGCAAAAGTTGCCTCTACGAAAGTGTTTTTCAACCTTTTTTATCTCATGGCGCACTTGAACCAACAGTTAACCTTCTGCAGCACGCTTAAATTATGTTGACCAAAAAAGAGTTAAAAAAGGAATATGCTCACTGCACTTTGAACGTCTTTCAAAAATAACTTAATTAACGATCCTTGCAATTTTTCAAGGCACCACAGTGGGATGCACGCACTGGTTGAAAAATCACTGCTCTCGAGGAATGCGTCTCGGTCTTTCCTCCCAATATACTTGCTTGTGGGTACCCAAAGTTCAGAACAAGTCCAGGCAGCCCACTCCATTTTGTCCTTCACAAGAAAACGCATATCAACAATGTAATTAAGCACACACAGAAATCCACTCCAATTTCTTTCTTTTTTTTTGAGACAGAGTTTCACTTTGTCACCCTCAGTAGAGTGCTGTGGCATCATAGCTCACAGCAACCTCAAACTCTTGGGCTAAAGTGATCCTTTTGCCTCAGCCTCCTGAGTAGCTGGGATGATAGGCACGCACCACAACGCCTGGCTATTTTTAGAGACAGGATATCCCTCTTGCTCAGGCTGGTCACCAAGTCCTGAGCTCAAGCAATCCACCTGCCTCAGCCTCCCAGAGTGCTGGGATTATAGGCGTGAGCCACTGTGCCCAGCCTTCTAATTTATTTCTTTATAAATCTGTGGATTTATAAAGGCTTTATTGCAGCCTGAACAAGAACAAGACCCCATCTGTACTAAAAATAGAAAAACTAGCCAAGCGTTGTGGTGGCAACCAGACATCTCAGGACACAGAGGCTCTCAAACACAGTTGGGGAGGTTTTCCTTGCACGTGAAGTGGTCAGAAGGGGTGTGACCACATTCTCATCTCAGTGTCCTTATAAACGCTTCTAAAGATGCCAGACTTGAGTTCTACACTGACTCATCTTACACACAAGCTCCTAATGTCTACTGGGTAGGGTAATAAAACTTCAGCTTAAGTGGATCCAGAAACAGGCAGAAAATACAGGTGACAAGCTGGGGAAGCCTTGTGGAATACAGGCTTTCCAGGGACTGTCCACAGTCTCTGCAGACAGGACCTTCTGCTCTACTGACCACACTTTAAGAAGGACATAAAAACATGGCACTCCAGGAGAAGAGTGAGTGGAACGGGGTTGGGGAGGGAAAGGATATCCCATCAAAGAATGTAAAAAAAAAAAAAGAAAGAAAAAAAGATGTAGAACATTTCTCCTGGAGAAAAGGCTAAAAGAAAGCATTTGAAATCTGAATAATCGAAACTTAGTGCTTTCTTCAGTGCCACCTGAGAGCAGACCAAATAGTGAAATGGCTAAGCTCATCTGCCAGACAGACCTGGGTTCAAATCCTAGTTCTGTTAATATCTGTGTGACTCTTGGCAAGGTATCAATTTTTAGCCTCAACTTTCTCCTCAGTAAAATGGGCATAATATTGTCAGCCTCACCAAGGTGGAAATATTAATAACTTGGTGTAGCTAAAGTTTTTATCCTAATACCTGAAAAGTGATAAATACTCAATACATGGTTACTGCCTTTTCCTCCTTTCCTGACACCCCATGCAATGAGCTAAGCAGAACTTGCCCTTTTGCAGAAGAAGCCACTGGGAGTCAGAGGGATAAAAGGACTTTCCAAGGTCCCAAATAAAGAGCCGGGACTAAATTACAAGTTTTAGTTAACAGTGCTTGAAAAACAGTTGCAGATAAGCTGACACACTCTTTGAGAGAATAAAAACCAATTGGTGACCAGTTCGGCAAGACAGAATTAGGCTTTACCTAAGGAAGATTCACTGGCCAGGTGTCCTGGGTGCCAAAGGAAGTCTGTCATACTGAGTGAGAAGCTACATCAAATAACGGCTAACTTTTCAATTCCCAATATTTTATTTTTCTTTTTCACCCTGGGTAGAGTGCCATGGTGTCGTAGCTCACAGCAACCTCAAACTCCTAGACTCTTGCCTCAGCCTCCGAGTAGCTGGGACTACAGGCACCTGTCACAGCAGGTGGCTAGAGTTTCTATTTTTAAAAGAGATGGGGGTCTCCTCTTGCTCAGGCTGGTCTCAAACTCCTGAGCTCAGGCAATCCACCTGCCTCAGCCTCCCAGAGTGCTGGGATTACAGACGAGAGCCACTGTGCCCAGCTCAGGGCACAGTCCTTTGTCACATGTTTGCAGGGATTCAGTGTGGTGAAAGACAAAGATGGGATTTCTACTTGCCAGAGACCTTCTCTGAGACACTGAGCAAGTCCTTTAAGTTCTTCAGCTCCTGCCTGACTCTGATCTTTGTGCTCAAACTACCGATGACACAATATCAACCCTCTACGGCCTTCGACCACTGCAGGTTTGAAGTCTGTTCTTTCGGCTGCTGTCCTTCCCCGGGTAGTAGGGAGGACAGATGCCAGTCAAGTAAGTTAGAGTCGCAGGCCAAAGTCGCAGAAGTAGCCACGCAGAGCTCAAATCCACGGCAGGCCTGCTCTTCCCGTGTGACGTCCTTACCAGTATGTCCACCTCTCGCTCTCCTGTCTTCTTCCTTCTCCTCATTTTGATCCCAGACTGCAAATACTAGAATACTGAGGTGAAATCGTCAATACCTGTGGTTAGTTTGCCCATTTTGATCATAATTAATGAGGGAGAGTGGAGAGTTTGGGGGAGGACACGTGGTCGTACGAAAACCCAGAAATCTCACGGGACTGGCCCTCAGGACTGCGCTGGGCTTCACCCAGCCCTCGGATGGAGGAGACTTGTTGTCCCCTTAGCTGTAGCGAGGACCCAGGTGGTCTTTGCTTTAACCGCTTCTGTTACTACCATCTCCGTTCTATAGCTTTAACTTCCCTGACTTTTGTTGACTTGTTACTTCAGCCCATTCCCTTGACACGTCCCCCACAAGGTTTTCCCTGGGGAATGCACTTCCTAGCTTCAGGGGAATCTTCCACCCTGCTCTAGAAGGGAGAGCGTCTGGTTGATCATCATGTGCACCTATGGGGCAGAGCCCCAGGGCTGGGTAAGCTGAGGGTCAGGGGAAGAGCCACAGCTCAGACCAGACTAGGCGCCTCTCGGGCCCAGGACCCCTTCTGATCCAATCAGTCACGGTGCTGATGGGAGAAGTCAGGCTCGCTGGTCAGAACCCAGGTTGACTACAGCTTCCTCCCACTTCCCTCTGCAGGACTCAATGGGCAAGGATCTTTCAGACGCTTCTAGGGCTGGTAGGGTCTTTACTGGCCTGTTCTGTGCACGTGACTCATTACAGACAGAAGGTTTATAATCCCCCCACCTTCCGAATCCATATGTTGAAACCTAATCCCCAGTGGGACAGTATTTAGAGGTGGGGCCATTGGGAGGTGATTAGGTCATGAGCGCAGAACCCAAGGAATGGAATTAGTGGCCTTATAAAAAGGACTCCAGCAAGCTCCCTCCCCCTTTCCACCATGTCAGGATACAATGAAAAGATGGATTCTATGAACGAGGAAGTGGGTCCTCCCCAGATACCAAATTTGCCAGCTCCTTGGTCTGGGACTTCCAAGCCTCCAAAACTGTGAGAAATAAGACCAGCCAATTGATGATATTCTTTACAGGCCAGCCAATTGATAGCATTCTGTCATAGCAGTCCAGGGAGAGGGACGGAGACAAATTTTAACTTTCCTTACTAATGGAGACAGGTTGGGGCTACTTTTCCAGGGCATGCCCCCATATTTGCAATTGCTTCCCAGCCACAACTCCTGTGAAGTCCCCTGTGGATATGACCCAAGCCAGAGGAGTCAGATTCTTTTTTTCCAAGGATTTCAAATGAGGACACTGAGAGATACTAACCCAGACTGATCATGATGGGAAGGTGCTTGAATAGAGGGTCCGAACAGAATTTCAAATGGCATTGACACCATGAGAAGCCAAAATTATGTGTAAGTTTAAGTTTTGAAAAGCAGAAGAAGTCACTATACTGAGAAAACAAAAGACAGGGGCAACAAGCAAAAAGTAATAGAATAAGGCCAAGCAGCTCCATGAAAGGTAGAGCTTCTAGAAAGTTCCATTCTCTGGGTGGCTTGGCCATGCTTGCAGTCCTATTCTTAAGCATCTGGGAATTGGCCTGTCATGTTCTCTCTGTACACCCCTCTGTACTAGAGCCAGTTTGAGGGACCTGTTCCTGTCCCTCACGCACAAAACGCCCGTCCCCACTGCCCATATGGCTGTTTTATGTACAGCCACAATGTCCTTCCCAGTATCTGGACAAGGTCTTTTTAGCTGCTTTGCCCAAGCTCAGGTGCAGTTTCCACTGGCACAGGGGAACCTTCCACGGATTATTCTCTCCTTCACTTGCCACGGTCACTTACTCGGTTTATTACAGTAGATATATTTATCTACTGTAAAACAAAGTAGGCATTGCATAAAGTACAGTACATGCAGATAGAATTTTAGGCAATGCCTAAAAACAAAGTAGGCATTTACATAAAGTACAGTACATGCAGATAGATTTACCTAAACCTCTATTTTTAAAAACTTCTTTTCTGGCTGGGCACAGTGGCTCACGGGAGGATTGCTTGAGTTCAGGAGTTCCAGACCAGCCTGAGCAAAGCGAGACCCCATTTCTATTAAAAACAGAAAAACCAGCTGGGTGTTCTGGTGGGCACCTATAGTCCCCACTCAGAAAGGCTGAGGGAAGAGGATTGCTTGAAGCTAGGGGTTTGAAGTTGCTGTGAGCTATGACAATGCCACAGCACTCTCCCCAGGGCAAGAAAGAAAAACATTCTTTTCTCTTCTGTTTTCAAGCAGGAAATTTGGACAGAGAATGGTAGAGCTAACCCTTAGGGCTCTGGGGTCAGACACCTCAAGTGTGAGTGCCAGGGCCACTGTTTACCACTTGGGCTTGTTACTTAATTCCTCTAAAAGACAATTTCCTCATCTATTAAATGAGAATAATAATGGCATCTGCCACACACCTTAGTTCCTTCTTCCTGAAGAAATATTAATATATGGAGTGGTTAGCACATCATACCAATGTGCTCAATTAATGGTCAGCCATAAATGTCTGGGGTTTGGGTTGGTCCCATAGATAAAACCTCTTTTCTATACCTTTGCTCTAAGCCTATTGAAAAACAAGACAAGCAGTGAGACAACAGAGGTCAAACTTGCTTACTGGTAATGTTCATAAAAGAAAGCAGAGCGTCTCTCTGCAGGGAAGCTGGGCTCCCAGCGTGGAACACGAGAGGGACACAGACTTGGCCACGCGTCACAGAGAGCATCGGTTGTGCGTCTGTAAAATAACAGCATGGAAGAACAGGGCCACGTGTAACGTTTTGGGGACATTAACAGAGGGAAGAAAAGACAGATTCTTCTAAATTCTAAGCAGACGTGTCACTTGTCCCCCCTGCAGGAAGTCAGTCACAGAATGGAATGCTGCCAGGGGTGCTACATTAATCAAGCTCCTTCCATATGGAAGGAAACATCAGGAGGGTGGACTTGGTTCCTCCCTCAAGCCATCATTATGTTCGGTTCTTTCAACTTAATCTATTAGGTTTCACCTGTAGGTTCGTAATCAGCCCACAGTGTGGCTGTCCTTTGGGAGGGCAACATCCACCATATATTGGGGAAATTTTATTCCCACCCTCTCAAAGCTGCTCCTAAAGAACCATCACAACTGCAGGAGAACTGGTCTCCACCAGGTTCTGGGATGCCATGTTTTCAAAAGATCCTGTCTTTGCTCAGTTTTCAAATATCCTAGGCTCGCTTCAGACCAGTGCAGCCTATATGAAAACATACATTCATCTGTGAATGCGGCCTCTGTAAACCTCAGTAACTTACCCACATCAAAATGTCACATAGCAGAAACCTCAAACCTCATACTGGATTTGGATTCAAAGGGTTCCCATGAATAGCATCCTTTCTTTTGCCCTGAGTTCAAAATAAGAGAGAAATAAGAAAAAATATAAGGTACATATGTACCAATCTGTCACATTTCCTAATAATGGAATTACTGTTGTAGAATGTGCCTTAATATATCAGTAACGAGTCTTCCAGACTCAGCCACATTCTTTTCCCAGTCGCAAATGACACTGGATGACCACAGCCTCTTCATGTGGCAGCCA
Source organism: Arctocebus calabarensis (assembly GCA_963573935.1). Taxonomy (NCBI): domain Eukaryota; kingdom Metazoa; phylum Chordata; class Mammalia; order Primates; family Lorisidae; genus Arctocebus; species Arctocebus calabarensis. The sequence goes on along the minus strand of CAUYON010151507.1, from coordinate 13,713 downwards.
GACTCTCCTTGTGGAGGCCAGACTCTCCTTGTGGAGGCCAGATTCTCCATGTAGTCAGACTCTCCATGTAGAGGCCAGACTCTCCATGTGGAGGCCAGAATCCATGTGGAGGCCAGACTCTCCACCTGTCCAGAGTCTCCATGTGACCAGATTCTCCATGTGGCCAGTCTCCATGTGGCCAGACTCTCCATGTGGAAGCCAGACTCTCTGGAATCACCCAGAAGCAAAACTTAAAGTTCCTATGGAGAGCCTAATTCCACATTTTTAAGAGAGAAGTAGGGGCTTACCCAAGCAGGCAAATTTCTCTCGCCAACGCTCCAATGAGACTGCTCATGCCTACTCCCCTGGGAGAAGACAGTTCACACGCAGAGGCCACAATACTGGCATGAATGGAGCTCCCTCTACACAGAAGGAAATGTCAACAATGAGGAATATCTTTTTACTGCCAATAGCTATTATTTTATTATTAAATATATTCTAAGTGGATGTTTGTCTGGAAAAGCCAGTCAGCCCCTCACAATAGCTATTATGAGTTCTTGATCCACATCAGGGGACGTGTTGGGTGCTTCATGTTCAACACCTCAAAACTATGAGATGGGTCTTGTTATCATTGGCATTTTGTAGATGAAGAAGAAACAGCACAAAGGTTCATTGATTTGCCTCAGATCAGTCACTTAGCAAATAGTGAAGATAAGTTTCAGAGACACTTTTTAAAATAGCTACACCATTGATTTTTCAAAGTGTGGTCCCTTGGAACTCATTAGAAATTCACATTTTCAGGGCAGAAAGTACTTATGTCTGTAATCCCAGCACTCTGGAAGGCCAAGGTGTGTGAATTGCCTGAGGTCACAGGTTCAAGACCAGCCTGAGCCAGAGCGAGACCCCCATCTCTAAAAACAGCTGGGCATTGTGGCGGGCGCCTGTAGTCCCAGCTACTTGGGAGATTGAGGCAAGAGAATCACTTGAGCCCAAGAGTTCAAAGTTGCTGTGACCTATGATGCCACGGCATTCTACTGAGGGTGACAAAGTGAGACTCAAAAAAAAGTAAATTCACATTCTTGGGCCTCATTCTAGTCTTACTGATGCAGAAATCCTGGGAATGGGATCTGGCAATCTGTAGTCTAATATGCCCTCCAAGTGATTCTGATGGAGCTTAACGTTCAAGAACCACTGTACTCTATTGCCTACAGGAGCCAGAGAGTAAGGGGAAATTGAGTTATCACTTCTAGTACAGGGGAAAACAGGAAACAAAAAGAAAAGAAAGGTGATTATCCTGAGTCTATAGCAGCAATTTTCAAGTGGTGTGCTATGATCTCAAGTATGCCTCAAAAATTTTTCAGACCATTAATTAAATTATCATTGAAACAAGTTCAAAGCACACTAAGTGTATATTTTTTTCTTACTCTTTTTTTGGATCAACATAACTTAAGTGTGCTACACAAGGTTAACTATAGGTTCAAGTGTGCCGTGAGATAAAAGAGGTTGAAAAACACGGAGCTAGGCTCAGGGCCTGTGGCTCAACGGACTAAAGCGCTAGCCACATACACCTGAGCTGGCGAGTTCGAATCCAGCCCGGGCCCGCCAAACAACAATGACAGCTGCAACCAAAAAATGGCCGGACGTTATGGCAGGCGCCTGTAGTCCCAGCTACTTGGGAGGTGGAGACAAGAGACTCGCTTGAGCCCAGGAATTGGAGGTTGCTGTGAGCTGTGATGCCACAGCACTCTACCCAGGGTGACAACTTAAGGCTCTGTCTCAAAAATATAAAAATAAATAAAAAATAAAAATTAGCAAAAATACTGGCTGAACATTATTTATGAGCTAAATAAACATCTCTATCCTTTTGTATTTTTTTTGATACTTGTCTTCAAGGAATTTATGTAGCACAGTAGCGTGCTGTGGGCTCACTGTCTCTCTCTCACGCTCTCTTGCCCTCTTGCCATGGGAGGGCACAGCAAGATGGTCCTTGCCACAAGTGGCTCCTCTGTCTTAGACTTCTCAGCCTCCAGAACCATAGCCAAATAAACTTCTATTATTTGAGAGTTATCCAGTCTGCTGTGTTCTGTTAAAGCAGCACAAAATAGACTGAGACAGCTGAGTTCAAATCCCAATTCCAAACTTTAATAGTTATATGTAATGTGATCTTGGGCAAGTTTCTCTACTTCTCCTCTTTAGTCAGAGTGCTCATCAATAAAATTAATAGAATGAATGTTAATAAAATATCCATATTACACTACATCTGTTAACAAATTTTACTTTCCAATTTCTACCTGTCTGCATGTTTGTGTCCCCTAATGCATATGTTAAATTCCTAACCTCTAAAGTAAAGGTATTTGGAAGTGGGACCTGCAGAGAGATGGTTAGGTAATGATGATGGGGCCCTCATCAAGGGAATTAGTGCCCTTTTAAAAGAGATCCCAGGTATATACACAAGCCTTCCACCTGTGAGGACACAGTTAGAAGGTAGAAGGTCTTATCAATGAAGAATGGGCCAATCTGCCGTCTACTTGATCTTGGCTTTCCAGCCACTAGAACTGTGAGGAATCAATGCTTGTTGTTTGTAAGCCACCCAGTTTTTGGTGTTTTTGCTACAGCAGCCCAAATGAACCAAGAACCAATTAACCATAAAAATCAAAGAAGAATAAAATAGGTGATGCAGATACATTAGTTACAAGAAAATTTTTATTCCCATTGGAGGACTATGTTGTTCATGTGTATATCTGGTGCTTACATGATTAACTTCTCAAATTTTAAATCTCCATTTCATAGTAATAAAATGATCTTGCTTGATATTTTGGTCAAAATTTGCTAACCAAATTGTTGTTGGAAGCAACAACAAAGAAGTGTTCCAAAAAAAAAAAAAAAAAGTTTTACTTTTTACCCAAGGATTTTGTCCTAATAAGAGCAGAATTGGGGTATAGAAGAGGCTTTGACGTAAAATACACGAAATGTCATTGTATTTGATTAACATAACTTTATTTTCCAATAGAAAAACAAAAATTCCTGCTATGTTGCCTTGTTATGGTAATTAGAAAAAGGCTGTGTAGCTGACTTTACCTGCTGTAATCTCTGAAATATTCAGTTTTTCCTCTGAAAATTGAAATAAGAAGGAAAATTTAAATGCATTTTATATATGACAGAAGGCATCTATCCCCTCCAACATTCCATGGAGATGGACAGTAACTTCTCTATACATTTTTTTTTTTTGTAATTTAAATAGTTTATGGTCCATAGGATGTATAGTATATGCCTACTTCAGTGTAGGAGATACAACAGGGTAAAGGTGCACAGAGCAAGAATATTTAAAAAGAAAAAAAGACTACCATCTATTTGTTTCTATTCCTGGAAACGGTTTGAGCGTGGCTGGGAGATCAGCCAGTCACGCGCTGTTTTAGCTACCTTCTTCTCCACAGAGACCGCAGAGGTTTCTGGGGCTGTTATTGAGTTTGGTTTGGTAAGGAAAGCACCCCACGACCACCAGACGTCCCAATGGCCTCCACATGGTACAAGTGTTATTCTGCATGACCAAGGCATATGGCAGAAGTGATGGTGTGTTATTTCCAAAGGATTAAAAGGCTGCAGCTTCCGTTTCTGGTTTTCCCAGCTTACTTGCTCTGAGAGAAGCCAGCTGCCATGCCACAGAACTGCTCAGACAGCCTATGGAACATCTATGTGGTAAGAACTGAGGCCTGCAAACAGCTTCAGGAGAAACCTTGAAAGTAGATCTTCTGGGCCTAGCTGATCCTCAGATGACTGACTGCAGCCCTAGCCAAACAGCTTGATGCATCTGTGTAAGAGACCCTAACCCAGGCTGGGCGCCTGTGGCTCAAGCGGCTAAGGTGCCAGCCACATGACCTGAGCTGGCAGGTTCGAATCCAGCCCCGGCCCGCCAAACAACAGTGACAGCTGCAACCAAAAAATAGTTGGGCTTGTGCCAGGCGCCTGTAGTCCCAGCTACTCTGGAAGCAGAGGCAGGAGAATTGCTTGAGCCCAGGAGATGGAGGTTGCTGTGAGCTGTGATGCCACTGCACTCTACTCAGGGCGACAGCTTGAAGCTCTGTCTCAAAGAAAAGAGACCCAAACCCAAACCATCCAGGTAAACAATGGCTGGGGGGGCGGGAGGAGGTAAAAATGCTATTTCTTGAAAAAACCCTTACCTTTTTTGAGAACTAAAGCCTATATCTCTGCTCAGGCCAGTGATGGGGCAGGGAAGAGAACTACTCTTTTGTTCTTTGTGCCACAAGAAGGGATGAATCAGGGCAAAGGTCACAAGATCATTTTAGCTGAAGATAGTATTGGTCTGGTGGAGGTTGTGAGACTGTTTTAGCCAAACGGGATTATGGGATTAATCCAAACTTTCAGAAGTTCTGTGCCTTCTCGCAGGGGGACGCTGGTCTATGAACAGGAGTCCAACAACCTCCTTGGTTGATAACAAATTAATAAACTTCCCTTTCCTCCTCTTCAAACCACTTGTCCTCTTTCTTCTGATGCAGCTTCAGGGGCAAGAATCCACTCCTGGATTCTTGATCCAGAGTGACTGTGATATAATAAATGTTTGTTGCTTTAAGCAGCTAAATTTGGAGATAATTTGTTATGCAGCAATAGATAATACAACCCTCCTGTGAATATGCAAGAAATTACGGTTCACTTAAATTTCAACAGCACTTACATATTTAAGAAATGGGAAGCTGGAATTACTCCTTCACGTCAGTTTTGGAGTAAGGAGCATGGGTGAGGATGGAGATTAATGGTTAGTGTTTCTGAAACCTTGTTAGACACCCATAGAAAGCAAGCCTAAAGGGAACTACACAACTTGTAGCTTGTGTTACAAACATTAAAATAGATGTTCCAGCCATCTGGGGCCACATTTCTTCATTCTTTTGTACTTTCAACAGTGGAGATCCACGCATTTCTCTCTAGCCTACAGCAGCGCTTCCCACATTCTAATGAGCAAGAAACGACCTGGGCCCCTCAGTGAAGTGCTGATGAAGGAAGTCTGGGTAGGGCCAGAGCTTCCCAGATGTCCCTGGTGTTGCAGACCCAGAACCACATTGAGAAGCAAAAACCTACTTCTTTTGGCACATTCCTTACACTGGGGAATCTCCGAGTGAAAAGCAATCTTCCCCCACCCCCTCCGCTGCCCCGACGTTAGAGTCCAATAGCATCGTCACAGCTCATCGCAACCTTAAACTTCTGGGCTCAAGTGACCCTCCTGTCTCCGAGGGAGGCTGAGACTGCGGGCGTGTGCCACCATGCCCAGCTAATTTTTTTTTTTTTGTAGAGACAGGGGTCTCGCTATGTTGCTCAGTTTCTTCTCAAACTCCTGGCCTCAAGTGATTGTTCCTCAGCCTCCCTAAGTGCTAGGATTTCATGCGTGAGCCACCATGCCCAGCCAGGAAAAGAGCTGCATTTTCTTCTCTCTGCAACTGCTGTCTCCATCCATCAACACTAGCTTGCTTGCGAACCTTCAACAGAGCTTTCTTTTGCCAAATAAATACGGGTCCAAACCAAATCACACTTGGTTATTCCATTTTCCTTGTCTCTACTTGCTGTTCAGGTCTTCCGCTCGTGAAAAGTTTAATCAAGTCTTTTCTTCCTCTGCCGAGACACCACCCTTCCCATTTCGGGGCTCCTTCCCTCACCCTGCTCTCCCATGTGCAAGCCCCAGGCACCGCTCCAAGCCCGCTCACTCTACACTCGCAACTCCAGGGGAGGGAGCACTAGTGTTGATCACACCTGCGGTGCCTCACAGTCTGAAGTGAACCTTCCCCGGTCGCACCGCCAAGCTCTGGATTCAAGGAAAGCCCAAGGCTTTAGGCACTGTGCCCGTGTTTTCCTCCCTCGCTTCTGTCTTCCCAGCCCCATCCCTTCCATATGTAAACGTGCTCTTCTCCCACTGTCCAGCCTCCCATCCCTCTCAACTTCAACGAGGAGGTACTCACTAGATCTCAGTTCACGTAGCTCAAGAACTTTCTCCATTTTCTGCCCTCAGTGTTAAATGACTATGCTCTTGTCTTCAGGCACAGGTCCATAAAAAGTTTAGATGAATTTAGTATTTTTTGGGAAAAGAACCTCTACTGAATCTCAGAAGCTCAATTTAAAAAAAAAAAAAAGGGAAAGTACTTTAGAAGAATGAAAAATTTAAACTGTCTAAAACATCCGAAGCATCTGACAGCAGGCACAGAGCATCCTGCTGTCACCAGGAGGAAGTCTCTTTTCAGCGCGTACTTCCGCTTTCCCCTTGCACCGTACTGCCACCCGGGCCGCTGACAGGGCTGTCGGAGGAATTGGTTCTACTGACTCGGTAGCAGAGAGCAGCTTTCTCCGCTGCGAGGTCTCAGGATTCCTTCTTAGTGGACCAACCTCTCTCTAGGGGTTTAGGCTGCACTCAGAGCTCGCTTCCTGACTTTGTCACTAGCTTTGTGACCTGAGTCAACTTCTTCTTCTGTTTGTTTGTTTGTTTGTTTTGGTTTTTGACCAGGGCTGGGTTTGAACCCGCCACCTCCAGCATATGGGGCCAGCATCTTACTCCTCTGAGCCACAGGTGCTGCCCCTGAGTCAACTTCTCATGACACAGTTTGTATCTGTAAAAAGGAGATTTTAATAGTATCTGATAGGGTTGTCGTGAGAATTCAAATGATTTAACAAACCCCAAACACAACACTCTGATAGAGTAAAACCTCAATAAAACATAGTTTTTACTTAGAACCACTGAAAGTGAATACAGCCGATTACCTCTATCTGCATTCTGTCATTTTCATCTCTTCCTACCAGGGGACCAGATCTTCAACCACATTGAACATAATTACAATATAAGTAAAATCCTTCCCTGCCCTGAAAGTCAGTTCTGGCTCGACATGGTGGCTCATACCTGTAATCCTAGAACTTTGGGAGGCCAAGTCAGGAGGATTGCTTGAGGTCAAGAGTTCAAGACTAGCCTGAGCAACACAGCAAGACCCCCATCTCTACAAAAAATAGAAAAATAAACCTGGCATGGTGGCACATGCCTGTTGTCTCTGACATGTGGGAGGCTGAGGTAGGAGACGACTCGAGCCCAAGAGTTGGAGGTTGCAGCGAGTCGCGCCGACACCACTGCACTCTAGCCGACAGAGCCTATCTCAAAAGGTGGGGGCAGCAGTCTCTTAAAAGTATGTTCCCTGGAGGGTTATCTTTCATGCAAACTTTATGCAAGTCTTCTTGCTTGATTAGGTCATTTTATGGCTTTTTGCCTGCAAAAAATAAGTCAACTTAAATTGGTTGATCCCGCCATGCCCTTAGTGGGCAACTCCAATATAAAGTGTGGAAAGTTGTTTAGATTATTGGCTATTTTCTCTGCAGTTAACTTCTGAGTACTGAGTTAAGAGGTAGTCTTTTATCCTCTATTACACCATAAATGGAGTCCAGCTAACATGCTGCAAACCTTCAGCCTTGAAAACAAAGGCAGGCAAGATTTTTGTATAACCCCTTTTCGCTTAAAAACCTTACTCCAAAACCATCACTTAATGGTTACTTTTTACCTGTTATTTTGGGGAGTAATGCCAGGAATGAGCCATTATGGCAATTTTCTGAGGTCTGTCTCATAGATAGCAACTGTCCCATGCTTATCTATTAGTAGACATTTGCTCTTCATCAAAAGACAGTATTTAAAAAGTCAAGTCCAGAAGAAACAAACTCTGCCCTCAAAATTTTTGAAAATGTCAACGTCAAAATACTACGGCCTTTAAAGATAACTTCTCTTATATAATTTCTGTAGGCCAGGCATGTAATCCCAGCACTCTGGGAGGCCAAGGTGGGTGGATCGCCTGAGTGAGAGACCCAACTGTAAAATAGCTGGATGTTGTGGCAGGTGTCTGTAATCCTAGCTACTCCGGAGGCTGAGGCAAAGAAAATCGCTTGAGCCTTGGAGGCTGCAGTTGCTGTGAGCTATGATGCCATAGCACTCTACCGGAGACAACAAAGTGAAGCTCTGTCTCCAGAAAAAAAATTTTTATTACATGATTCTTAACACCCCTGAGGTAAGTGCATGTACTTTGATGTTAAGAGACAAGGAACCTGTCACGATCACCTGTCACAATGACGTAGTTAATGGCAAAGCTACATCTAATACCCAGATCTTTTAGATACGTGCGTTTTCATCACTCACTTTGGTTCATGGTCCTCTCTTCAAATTATTTGTCTCTCCGTTTCGACCAGCATGAAATGCCAAACCCACCCACAAGCTGTCTTGTTGACTGTGATGTGCCAGGTTGAGTGTTTGTTTTGGCCTTGGCCGCAGATGCCGATTTCTCCACTAATGCAAACAGCTTGCTGGTCCTCTATCACTCCCCCTGATGCAGCTCCATCACGCTGTAGGCTATCAGTTCTCTTTCGAAAGTCTTAGTTCAGTAGGTAAGAATATTTGTAAGATTTAATTTGCTTGACTGACCAAACAATATTGTACACTCACCTTTGATTTCAGCTGACTTGATAATCTGGAAGCTTTCAGATTCCCAAAGGGCAAATGTAGTGTGTGCTCTTTAATGATGGCTGTGCAAATACTTGGATTTTGGCTTTCACGGAATTCATAGAAAAAGGCCCCTAAAGTCACACTTGTTTGTATTTTGGATGGCCTTCCACATTTATTAAGGTCTCGGATGAGATATTCATGCTATTCTGTTATTTGGAATACAATTAACTCACCATATTCTTAACATCCCATTTACTGTTTTCTACATAACAAGTTTTCTCTTAAGAAGCAATTGTATTGGCCTCAGATATTCTGGAACTTCTACTTTCTTGATGAAAGTAGGAAGCACATATTCTTCCAAACTCATGCAAATGTTTTTGTTCCCCAACTAACCATTTTATTCCTGGTTTAGCTACACAGTGATTACAAACATTTCTGGTATAGGGTCCTAAGGTGCTTAAAGAAGTGAAGATGCTGTAGGTCTGGGCCGTCTTTAGTTTTACGTAGAAAAATAACCATGACTCCTAAATAATGGAAAACAACTATGTAGCCCTAATTGGAATTGAAATAGGGCTCTGCATGTTGCAAACACTAACAAATGTTGAAAGTAGCATTTCATTCATGCATTACCCAAAAAGTTAAGAGGGACAAAAGGCAAAGTTAGTAGCAGCAGTTGCAACTCCAGAAAAGACTTTGCATATCAAGGCTATTTGACTTGGGTCTCATAAGATCACTCCTTGTCAGTCAGGCTCAAGTGGATTTAGAAGGAGAGGGTGCCCCCAAGAGTACTCTCTTCTGGATAGTTAGGCTACTATAGGGTTTTACTCACCCTGTTATTTCTAACAATTTGGCAGTTATGGAAGAATTTGCCAACTCCAAGAAGCTTCTCAGTTAATTTTAAAAAATGCAAAGGTTTCTAAATCTGTACAAATCTTTCTATAACATTCAGGTAGAAGTGGTATGTAATTTAAAATTGTTGAGGACGGACGTGGTGGTTCATGCCTGTAATCCCAGCATTCTGGGAGGCCGAGGCGGTTGGATGGCCTGAGCTCATGAGTTTGAGACCAGCCTGAGCAAGAGCGAGACCATGTCTCTAAAAACAGTCAGGTGTTGTGGTGGGCGCCTGTAGTCCCAGCTGGTTGGGAGGCTGAGGCAAGAGGATCACTTCAGCCCAAGAGTTTGAGGTTGCTGGGAGCTGTGATGCCACGGCACTCTACTGAGGGTGACGACGTGAGACTGTCTCAAAAAAAGAAAAAAAAATGTTGTTGGCCTCCCCCAATGCCCCATTTTATGACTTAGTCAGTAATTCACTTCCATGCAGGAATCCTTCTCCCACCTCCAACTCAAGTTAGGATCCCCCTGGAGACCCTCCCTGAGAATACTCTTCTGTTTGTTAAGTGTCAAGTACCCTTGGGCACCCCTTTATTCACTTTTGTATTCAAAATGCTTAGTACAGAGAACGAGTGGATTCTGGAATGAAACAAGGAAGCCTGGTTCTCTTCGGTGAGGTCTCTGAAAAACATTATGGGGTCTCCTCTTGAGAAAGCCACTACACAAAAAACGAAGACAAACTCTACATCCTTTCACTATCTGTGGAAGGCGGATACGGATTTCCTTTGTCTACCTCAAAGATGTCCGACAGAAAACAGGGGAAAGTCTTTTCACATTTACTGTGGGAATCTCAGTCAAGTGCTGCTCGGGGAGTAGTGAAGCCGCTTATGTGAGTGCTGGAGAGAGACGGGCTGTGGCCGTACGCGCTCCCTCTCCTCCAGAGTGAACGGCACAGCAGAGGAGCATGCCCAGAAAGTGAGGGGACACTCTGGTGACATGTGGAATCGAGCCCCAAAGAAGTAATGAAAAAGCTCTTCTTCAGCTCAGCTCTCCCACCTGCATTAAGAACCAAAGCATAGAAAAACAGACCTCACTGTGAGCAGCAGAAAAGAGACGTCAGAAATGTTCCTTTGCAATCTGCCTTTTTAAACATGGCTCCTGTTCCAAAACGTTCTGTGTAATTACTGTCCATCTGCACTGAGGGCTAACGATACATTTGCAGGCATAAGCCCCAAACCTGAAGGTCTCTCAAGTTTTCTTTCCCCACTCTTCCCTGGCATTATTAACACAAAAGATATGAAAGCAGACTTCAGGAAACTATGACTTATCTGTGAACACATGACAGCTCTGACCAAGAATATTGGCCCTGCTTTGTAGTCTAACCACATGTTCCTACTTTGTCAACAACCTTGAAAAATAAATATTTGAACTACAATCTTCAATAAAGTCCCTCTGCATTTGTTGTCAGTCTTAATCACCTTTCGCTTGTCTGCTTAGTGCTTTAGCTCTTAGATGTTGCACCTGGAGATCCTTGTTGCTTTATGAGGTAGGTTTATATGCCCTTTAATTGAAAGCAAACCGCCTTAGATAATCCAGCGACAACAATGTTACAAGGTCCACTTTCCGTTAAAAGGCAAATAGAAATATTAAGCTGTTCTCTAAAATGAAGAAAAACACATAAAAATACACTGTAATCTACCACTCCATTTCCTTTGTCAGAGATAAAACCCCACAGCCTCCAATAGCTCTTTTGTGTGAGTGTCCTTTCCCCCAGCAGGGGAGGGGACACAGGGACTGAAGCTCTCAGTCACTGCTCGTTTCTTACTTTTCTTGCAGTGTGGTATTTCTCTGCCCAAAGAAAAACTTTACTCAACCAGTATGTTAAGTATTTTTATATTCTTGTTACTAAAATAACCAATATCAACTCGATCCTATATTTGTTTAATATCTTAATTACTATGTGTGAAAGCACTTCATTAAAAAAATTAAGCTGAATATGGAAGGGTGACAGAACACAAACCTCACATTGTAGCAGTTTTGCTATTTTTATGTGGAGGTTAGAAAGTGAGTTCATAAAATGACAGGAAGAAAAGGCGACATAAGAGGGTATATTAAGGCAATATAATTTTTTAAGGTAACTTCGTGGTTTTAAATAGCAATGCAAGTGACCAAAGAGGAAAAAGCCTATTCTCGCACGACTGCATGTGACCCTTGGAACTGTCAGCTGTGTGGATGGACTCTGGGGGAGCTCTAGGTACACCAATGCAAAGGCTTCTTTTTAAAAAGGAGGCAAAATAGTTACTACCAGTGGAATTGTGAATGTAACAAAGTTCAAAACTTAGCACTGCCTCCTAGAAACATTTCAGCTCAGCCAGTAGTGCGCCAGCCCCATACACCGAAGGTGGCAGGTTCAAACCTGGCCTTGGCCAAACTGCAAAAACAAAAAAATAGCTGGGCGTTGTGGCGGATGCCTGTAGTCCCAGCTACTCGAGAGGCTGAGGCAAGAGAATCACCTAAGCCCAGGAGTTGGAGGTTGCTGTGAGCTGTGTGATGCCACGGCACTCTACCAAGGGTGACAAAGTGAGACTCTGTCTCTACAAAAAAAAATAAAAAGTTAAAAAAAAAAAAAAACTATGTGGGGGGGTGGAGAATGGAAATACTTTTCTAAGCACCTAACGACTATTTTGAAATAATCATAGGAGATAAGGCTTCCAGGGTCAAATGGTTAAACGTGTACAGTGGAGGAACAATGGTCTATCCCTCCGGGATTATGATCTTCCACTCCAGTTTCTTTGGGTTTGAGGAAAACCAGTGAGACTTCACCTCTCTTTCTGGTTAAATTGAAAAACAGTAGACGAATGAACTCCACTTTTGACCCCGCCTAACAGCACTTACTAGTCAAACATGTTGTCTACTAGGCACACAGGCCTCAAAACCTGCTTCCACTGTGACATGTAGAGGTGCAAGTTTGCCTGGTATTTCACGGTGGTGCTGCTTTCCCTCCAACAATTCGATGGCACGTAGCTGTAGGCCAGGGTGGCAGCAGCATGTTATCATGAACAATTTTTCTGCCAACGTGAACGCAAACCAAGACAAGACTGAAAACAAAAACTGAGGTCTGCTTTATATTTGATCATACTGATATTCACCATAAGACAGCATGTCACTCAGCAAATTATTCAAAATACAATTTGGACACACTTTCTAAACATTGCGGTTTTGAGAACAAAAGTTAATGGTAGTGCAAATCTTTCTGTTCACTGTTCTCAAAACAGAAAAGGGTCCATTTTCTCATAACTAAAAATTCAATGAAAAAATTTCTTAATGGAAAAGCTATTTCGGGATCGGCGCCTGTAGGGCGCCAGCCATGGACACAGGAGCTGGCAGGTTCAAATCCAGCCTGGGCCTGCCAAACAGCGACAACTAGAACCCAAAATAGCCAAGCGTTGTGGCAGGCACCTGTAAGTCTCAGCTACTTGGGAGGCTGAGTTTGAGGTTGCTGTGAGCTGTGACACCACACTTTACCCAGGGTGACAGCTTGAGACTGTGTCTCCAAAAAAAAAAAAAAAAAAGTAATTTCAGGATAAAAAGGCATTGCTAGGGCGGCGCCTATGGCTCATCGAGTAGGGTGCCGGCCCCATATACTAAAGGTGGCGGGTTCAAACTCAGCCTCGGCCAAACTGCAAAAACAGAAAAATAGCCGGGCATTGCAGCGGATGCCTGTAGTCCCAGCTACTCAGGAGGCTGAAGCCAGAGAATTGCCTAAGCCCAGGAGCTGGAGGTTGTTGTGAGCTGTGATGCCACAGCACTCTACCAAGGGCGATAAAGTGAGACTGTCTCTACTAAAAAAAAAAGGCATTGATATAATTGTAGTGACTCTGTATCTCCTACTTCAAACCCTTTCCCACCAGTGTGAAAAGTGAATAAAGACAGCAAGATTTTTTAAAAACTTATATTAAAAATATTTTGCATATAAACAATTTTAATACTACAAAGTAGTATTTCAATACAAAGCAGTTCAAATATTAACTGTTCTTTAAACTGTTAAACTTTATTATAAATTAAAATTTCTTTACAAAAAATTGCACATAATATTTGACCACTCTTAGGTTCTGATGCACTGGCATTTGTAATAGTTTCTTTAATCTTCAAGTTAAACAGTCTCGGCAAGGAGTCCACAACGTAGAAAGGGCAATAAACAACCCTGTTAGAGCATTCAAGTGCAACTAGCAGACTTGTGGCAGTTACACTTTCCTTAAGATGGACTGCTTAAGTTTTAAATCCTGAAATAAAGAATCTCAGAAGATTTAAAAAGGAAGAACTAAGAGGGACTGCCTACTTTTTTTTTTTTTTTTTTTTTTTTTTTTTTTTTTTTTAAACCGCGCAAGGGAAATTAAAACCCAAAAAAAAAACACGCTCGCAAGGGCGAGTGTCAT